>KE560847.1:0-61946 GCA_000442015.1 Rozella allomycis CSF55 | reverse complement strand
CGGGAGACATGGATTATCTCAAGACATGGAAGATGGAAGAATGACTGCATTCCACATTATTTCAAAATTCTTTGGAATCCTACGGAAAAAAAATTGGGAGATTACCGGAAAAATGACCAGGATTTTTACGGGAAACGGGTGCACAAGTGTGAGGTCAAAGGTTTGATATTTTTGCCTTTGTGTATGGAATTAACTGGGGAGGAATGGAGGGCGTAGATTCTTTGGCTTTCCTTAAAGTATCGTGCATGCAGTGTCCGATGTGCAAAATATCGAAACTAATGTAGTATACCCCAGGCTCAGATTGAAGCTTAGTTTCACATTAGCAAAAAGGAATGCGTCGATGATTCTGAGATGACTGGAATAAACATTTAATAAAATATGATTTGTCAGTTATAAGTTAAAGAAAATTTATTTAATGATTAAATTTTTCTTTAAAAGCCATGAAGATGTCTATTTCTTCCTTCGAAGCTTCCCTAGGTTCAACGTGTCAAAGAACAATGAACGGATTAGACTTGAATGAATGAACCAAAGGATAAAATTCCGACAATTTGGTTTAGACACTCAATGAAGCAAAGACAATTTGGTTTAGACACTCAATGAAGCAAATGATTATTAAAAAAATTGCCGGTACAATGTACCGCTAATCTCAAGTTATGCGTGTCATCCTTTTGCAGGGGCCATGCTAATCTTCTCTGTATCGTTCCAATTTTCATTTATGTCATTGGCAGAACCAAGACAACAGCTATCTTCCCTCAGTCAATATATACGCCACAAAATGTCGAGTTTCAGCCTTATGGGTACCACTATCTTTCCCTTTTACTGATTAATTATGTTACAATAACATCAACTGTGAACTTTTTGAACGTTAAAAACAGAAACTAGATATTAAATACCAATTTTTTTAAGAATTTTGAAGGACATCACCAGAGAAAAGAAAAAAAATAGATTTATTTAAACATTCTATTCTTCTTTATTGGAGGGTGAAGGTTTAGATTCCAAACTAAGTGCATTCTTAACTTGCTTTTGGCGAATATTTTCAACCCAAGAGGAGAATTTTTGCAAAGGGCTACTTCCATAGTTTTCAGTAAATTCTTTTCCTGGTAATTCTTTCCCGTTTCTCATTTTAATTTGATATTCTTGCTCTTCTTTTAACTATGTCACGAACAATAAACGCAACCATACCACTTTAAGCAACTCTTCGATTTTTTTAATTACCTTGACATTCTTAAGATTGTTTTTTGAAATATGTTTAAGTTCGCGAATTATAGGATAGGAAATTTCATAAAACGAAGGAAGTGACGACAACGATGACAGATATGCAGTAAAGGCATCTACAGCTTCAAAAGCGACCCTTTCTTTGTACATTTTAGATTGAGAAATGTTTTTAGGTACTTTAATAATAAAAGAAAAATCTGAAACTTTGAAAGTTGTAGATTTTTTGTTGTTCATGTCTGCTTGCTGAATCAACTACTATCAATATGAGGTTTATAAGGTACCGGAAAGATGTAATGGCCAAGCGGAATATAAACTTGTCTTCTTTGGCAAATCATAATCAACATCCGGGTGATTTGCAGACAATAGGCAGCATGCTTGGGAGAATTGTACACTAATTTGATGGACGATTGTAAGACTTGAACTAAAGGATAAATCAACTCCATTAGAAGGGGACTATCACTAGCGTCTGATAACACCAGTGCCCAAGTCTTTGCTGCGAAAATAAATTGCCAGCATACAACCGCTTTTTGATTTTCCTTTGATGATTCTACGAGGGCATTTCTTAACGTGATTGCAAGTTGACGTATGCAAGTAAAAGCTAGAGGATATGACTTTGCCTCGTTTATGAGCATCAATTCTTTAAGACCGTTGAGAACAAAGGTTATTTGATCGGCTTGATGAATATTATAGAATTTCACCCTAATAGTAAACTCAACGTACGCTAGTTTTAGGATGGCCTCGAATAGAGGAGAGTTTACAGCCCCCAATGCCAAATTTCTGATTGCAACAAATGAATACAATTGGACTTTTGTTGATTCGTTAAAAGACCAAGTCTTTAGCAAAGATTTCAAAAAGCTCTTTAATAATTTTGGGAATGCCAAAACAAAGACAACAATGGATGAAATATTGTCGAGAATAAATGACAGGATTGATTCATCAGAGGTATTATTTAAAAGCTCTGTTAATGCCAAAAGAAACTTTTTGACTGTGCTTGAACAAACTTTCCAATTTGGATTTGAGCGATAGTCGCCGCTAAGGTGGTCTTTTAGAATGATTGGAACTTTATCAAGAGCAAGTAGCAGCAATTGATTAAAAGCTAAATCAACATTACGCATTTTGCTTACTTTCTGGCGAATCCGTTTGAAAGCTGTCCAGGGTGATGCTCGCGTGAAACAGTGCGACAAAAGGTTTTAACTGAAATATTCTTACTTTTTCCTTTGAAAGAATGCGCTTCCATTTTTCTACTTTTTCTTTTGTAAGAATTTCTAGTTAAAAGTGAAAAATAGTGATACCCGATTTCTCTTCATCTATTAAACCTTCAGTAATTTTATTGTCTAAACTGTCACCATTCTCGATATCATTTTCTATATCGTTTTCATCACTCGTGTCGTTTTCTGTTTCATGTTCACTTTCTGACGCCGGTTCGTCATTATCATTGTAGATTTCTCCCAATAGTTCTTTATCCTCATTTTCTAAAAAGGCAAAAAACTCTGGATCCTTTTCTTTTACTATATTCAAGTCGTCTTTTAAATTTTGCATCTAAGCCTCTCCAGGGGTATGAGTTGTTTGTTTTCCCACTTTCGAGGAAAATGAAATGTGATGGCACTAGTAAATGCTTCAAGATATTTTTTTATAATGTATAGTGTATTGTACTAGTTATTACACGAATTTGTTCTTCACTTCAAACTAAACAAATAAATCGCCTACTTCACTTTAAACTAAATAAATTAAAGTCCAGTTAAAATCAAATCAATTTATTGCAAAATTCAGATAGATAGCCAACATAAGAAGTTGGATAATCCACAATAGGGCCGTATTGAATTATTGGATTGATTGATAGAGCGTCGATTGGATAGTTTGGTCCAGGCTTGATTACCAACTTGTGTTTAAGCTATAAAATTAGAAATGATTGATTACTTGAGGTTTTACCACAAAGACGTTTATTTCACCATTTGATATTTTAATGTGAAATGAAACTTTTAATATTTCAATTTCAGATAGAATAAGCGAGACTGACGCTAAATTTTTGAATGGAAATAAAGAGATTGGCGGTGGTGAATTTAATTTGAATTTTGTGATGACGGAGTGTTTGGATTTCAGAGTGTCAATATTTTTTAAAGAGCAAGATTGGAATTTTAGAATTGATTCTTTGATGGATGCAATATCATTTAAGAGTTTAATTTTTGTTAATGAAAGATTATCGAGTGATTCTTGAGTTTGTGAAATTTCGGATTGAATAGGAATAGATTTTAATTTCAATTTAGATAATAGATCAGTTTGATCTTTGAGTAAATCTTTTAATTGATTAATTTTAGAGACATTTAATGAGAGAGATAGAGATTCTTTTTGTAATAAATTTTGATGTAAAGATTTAATTGACGATAATTTAAGGTTTAGTAAATTTCTGGAATCTTTCAGAGTAGAAGAAAATTGATTCAAGTAGAATGAATCTCTTTTGAGATGTTCTAGATGATCATTTAAAACAGAGTGAATTGGAGATAAAAGATTGTGTTTCCAAGAGTACCATTGATTTTTAGCATGAGCTCTAGAGTAGTTCTTTAATCGAGTCAGAAAGGAAGAGTTGAAGGACGGAAGGGGTTTATCTTCGAATGCTTCTTGTAGAGTAGAAAATGATTTTTTGCTTTCAGAAACATAATTTTCTAATTCGTTGCAACCAAATTCAAAAACTTCCAATTCAGGGACTGAAATGCAGAAATTTAAAAGATTTGATTTATCGTTTGAGATTTTATTTTCAGAATTTGGAAAAATCAAAGTTTCTCTTCTAATGTCTGTGGCCATGTCATCTAAAAAGTGAATTCCATTTTCAAGACACAATTTATTAAATTTGGAAGATTGGAATGAATTTTTTACAGATTCGGGTGTTTTTATTTTATTATTTTTTATTTCCAATTCATTTTCTTTCAAGAATGCATTTAATTCAGGGGTTAGAGAATGTAAAGGAGATTTAAAAGGAACATTTTTCAAAGGAGTTGATTTAAAGGGTGTTGCCAGTAAAGGGAAGAGAGGATTATTAAAAGGCGCATTTGCTGTAGTAGCTGTAGTAGCTGTAGTAGAAGAAGAAGAATTTTGAGTTATCTTTAGTCCATCTCTATTACATCCTTCCCTTGCAGTTACATCTCTATTATATTCCTCCCTTTCTCTACTATATTCATCCATTGCAGTTATATCTCTTGTCGTTTCATCTAATTCAATAAATTTTGGCTCTTCTAGAATTTCAATTTTATCGTTAAATTCAGGGGTGTTAAAAATAGTATTCT
Source organism: Rozella allomycis CSF55 (assembly GCA_000442015.1). NCBI lineage: Eukaryota > Fungi > Rozellomycota > Rozella > Rozella allomycis. The sequence continues at coordinate 57,453 of KE560847.1, read as the reverse complement.
TGTATGGAGTGTTTTTAATGTCTTTGAATGGAGTGACTAGCTCAATTCCTTCTATTCTTTTATTCTCTTTCAATCTGTTTGAAAATGATTGTTTCAATAAAATATTTCTTCCACTAATTGGGGTCTGTGATTTGAATGGCGTAGCATCTGGAACTATTTTTATCTTTTTTGGTGGCGTAGTGATCTCATCTATTTCTGAATCTGATGAATTCTGATCTAAAATAGCTATAGATTCCCTAAATTTTGCTTTTGATTGGAAATTATCTTCTTCACATTCTTCATTCATTAAAACACTTTCATTTTCAGATTCAAAATCTATAACGATGCTCTTGTCCATGGGACTATTAATTACAGGGCTATCAAAATTAACAGAAATTGGAAAATCATTTTTCACTTTTGGTGAATCTATTTCCGAATTTATTTGAATTGATTTCTCAACCTTTACATCTTCTACTTTTGCATGTTCAACTTTATCAACTATTACATGTTCCACTTCAACTTTTTCTTCAACTTCAACTTTTTCTTCAACTTCAACTTTTTCTTCAACTTCTACTTCTTTTCCCTTCATTTCTTCTACTTTTCTGTCGTCAGTCACATCATTGAATGGATTCTCAATGTTTTTTATTAATTTGCCTACTGGCATTGTAATTTCCATGTCTTCATTCATTTCTTCAATCACATCTCCTATAGGCACAGTAAACTCCATATCTTCATCTGAACTATCTTCAATCAACCGCACAGACTCTCTTGGTAATCTCCCAGAGTAACCTTTAAAGTTTGTCAACTCTATTTCCTTTTTACTTTCTTCTTGATCCACTTGGTGTGTTTCATTCTCTTTCACGTTGTCTACTTTGCTTATTTCATTCTCTTTCGGTCCCACTCTATACTCCACTACACTATCTTCTTGGTTCAAAACTTCGATTTGTGGATCTTTCCAATCTCCCGTTGCTTCTTCATTCATTTCAGCTTCTTTTAATTGTTCGAATTCAGTTTCAACTTTCATCACATCTTCCATGGCTACTTTTTGTGCATCTTTTTGCATTTCCTTTTTTTCTTTTATTTGCACTTTTGGCTCCTCTACAGTTTCCATCGTTTCCTTTTTCACTTCCAGTACTTCTTCAAGCGGCTGTTCACTCATACTATTTCATTGCATTCTACTCTTTTACTCTCCAAGTGACAATCGCAAATTAAATGCATCACTGTTCCTAGAAACAGAAGACAAGTCGGGGATTCTAAATGGTTCTCCTTGCGCTGGACTAAACAAATCACTAATCCTTTTGTTCCTCGGGCTTCTTCTCGGTGTATGTCCTGCTTCCCCTGCGTTGGGTGATCGTCGGTCTTGCTGATCATCAAACAATCTATTCTCAACGTCTTTCTGATTTTACCTCACAAACGTATGTGGTGCAAAACTTACACGTCGGCTTTTTCTCCTCGCTTTTTTATTGTCCCTACTCCTTTTTCGCCATATATATTACCTGGGACTCTCCTGATTTGTCAAATCTTCCAACACTGCTGGGGCTGGCGATTTTAATATCCCATACTTCTATTTCAAACATATCATCCATATGTACCGATTTGTTCCGTCTTGTTGGTGTACTTGGCTCATCCATTATATCCTAAATTTGGCGCCAAAACAAGGGTCGCAACGAATCACAATTTGAATTAATCAAATAAATACAATACTTACAAATCTTTAACCTCGCTTTTATTATAATGATATATTGGAATTGAAAACGCCGTATCCTTGTGGAAAAGTTTCTCAACGTTATCCTTTACATGACTATGGTTGTGAATAGTAACTGGATGATCAATAATCTTTATTAATCCTTTCTTAATCATTACATTGGTAAAGTTTTCTGCAGCCCTCACGAAATCAGTCTTGAAATCACATTGGCAAGTGGTTTGCCACTCTACTTTTTCATCAACTTTATCTTTTCGACTACTTTCCTTTCTTTTAACGTGCATAAAATATCAATTACACGGCTTGCTCATATAACTGGCGCTCAAATAATTTAGATTTTGGTCCACGTGATTTGTCATCCATCAATTTCCCTTGAAAATCGTTTCTTTGTGTTGTGTCAAAGTTGCGAACCCCATTCTTGTCATGTTCTAATATCCCCTCCTTAGTACAACATATTTCTCTTACTTGATGACCAAATCTTGAAATTAATCGGAAATCTTGCTCTTGTTCAATCAAATCTTTAACGGATCTTTCTTCAACAAAATTTCCCATCAATATTGCGCCAATTCTTTTGGTCGTCGTCATTTGTTTCCAACAACAACAAGAGAAAATCAAAATACCTTGAAAGTGGAGCATTGAAATTGAAATCTTTGACGAAGAGAGTGTTGAAAAAATGCTTTCAATTTACATCCTAAACATAGTGATAGTATTCTTTTTAAACATAAATTGAACAATTTTAACTCGATTTTTAAATTGCGCGGTTGTTTAGTCTTTGCGACATTGATCCAATTCTACTCAACAACTAATAATAGAATGTTACAACAATCCCTCGGTTTGTCAATGGAAAATAGAAAGAAAGAATGTGTGAATAAGACCGGGCCTTGTCCGATTTTCTATATTGAAACCTACAGGTTATAACTGGTAAATTTCGGATTCTATGACAGTAAGTAACTGTTGACTTGTTAAATATAAGTCATTCTTTTCATTCAAACCACTTGCAGAAGTCCTTATTTATTTTAAAGAAGAGAAAGACCAAAGTCAAATTACAGTAAAGCAAAAAGAGAACAAATACGAGACACTGGCTTTATTCCATGATGATGATACCCTCGAAGGAAAAGTAAATATTAAAACATGGATCTAAATAGGTTGTTATACGCTTAAAAGATGGGAAAAAGCTAGAACATCAGGGCATTGATTGTGAATTGATTGGTTTAATTGGTAGCATTTAATATTCTTGATTGTAGAATACAGCTTTGATAAAAACAATCCAACAACTTTCCTATCTCTGCATAGCGAAATGGCTGGGCCGGGGGAACTTTCTCACACTCAATCGTTTAACTTTAAATTTGAAAAGGTAAAATCCACGTTTTAGAATAAAAGGTGGAAAAGCCATTTGAAAGTTACAATGGGATTCATGTTCGACTTCGATATTTCGTGCGGGTCACTGTCAAACGAAAGTTAATGGCGGATTTGATCAAAGAAAAAGATTTTTGGACGCATTGCTATAAGAATACTACAGATTTATTGGGAAGCATCAAAATGGAGGTTGGTATTGAAGACTGTTTGCATATTGAATTTGAATACAACAAGGCTAGGTAAGCTTGAATCTGAAATGTAAAAGGTATCATTTAATGGATGTTATTGTTGGGAAGATTTATTTTATATTGATAAGAATCAAAATTAAACACATGGAGTTGTCTATAATCCGTAGGGAATCGTCCGGGCTCGGTAAACACTTGCTTCTTTCTTAAAAGCACCTAATCAATATCATGAAAATGACACTCTAACAAGGTTTGAAATAATGGACGGCGCCCCGGTCAAGGGTAAAATATTGTAATCATTTTTAAAAGGTGAAACGATTCCAATCAGATTGTTCTTGAATGGGTTTGATTTGACTCCAACTTATCGTGAAGTCAACAGGAGATTTTCAGTTCGCTATTATTTAAATCTTGTTCTGGTAGATGAAGAAAACAGACGCTATTTTAAACAGCAAGAGATAATTCTATTTAGATCACAAGAAAATGAAGAAAACAATCTAAACGCAAGAGTTGCAAATTCAAAGGTCCTTTGTGAGGCTTAAATAAAGTTTAATTTAACAAAAAAAGTTTAGAATTTTTATGTTCTCCTCCTTGCTGGACGACCGCTTCTACCACTCAATTCTCGTGCTTCCAAGCTTGTGGCGATTCCAATAGACATATCAATATTCTCATGCCAAAGCTTCATACTATCAAAGGTATCAAATATCCAAACAAACGTCGAAGATGGCGTTATTAAGCATAATTGGAGTTTCTTTTTATTCTCTCTGGACGAAGGGGCGAGAACTTTGGCAAATTGGGTGCTAGTAATTCTAGTGGGTTGAATATCCTGGAAAAATATGGGCTATTAATTACCATTGATGTCGGCGGTGATTCAAATTCTTTAATAATTGTCCCATGCAAGATCAGGAAGACTCTTTTGAACACTTTTCTTGAAACTTCTTGAAAGCTCTCTTTGTCTACTCTTTGCAATATAAATCCCTCTAAATGCACCGAGCATGAATATAACGGTAATGGAATGACCTCTTCCTTTGTATCGCTTGACATGGTTGAACTAGATGTATACTGATTCTTCGTATCATTATCAACTTTTTTGATGACAGGAAGCTTGTTTTTCTTCCCAAACTCGTAATTTAAAGGTATTGTTTCAATCTTATTCCTCAATTGATCAGTGAACCCTAAAGAGCAATTTTTCAAGTCCATAAAACTCTGTTTATCTTCTGCTAATGCATTATAGCATGATACTTTTATGTTTCTTACATCATTAATACTTTCTCTTCTGTGTTTCAACTTCAAGTACTCACCAACATGGTTTTTATTACTGCTAGTAAATTGTTGGTGGTTCCCAATTTTGAATAAAGACTGGAAACGTGTTGGATCACAATTATTCGTAGAACAAGAAACATACTCTTGAATCACTCCATCCATATTTTAAATTTCTGATATTTCTCATCTAAAAATCGGTATTGTGTTTCAATTGAAAATGGTGAAAAGCGCACAACTTCTTTTTTTTTGAATTCATAATTTAAATTTTTATTTTGTTTTGCTAAAGATGGAGGATTCAATATGCTTTAGTTGCAAAAATTCTATCCAGAATAACAACTTCATGGAAAATAATGGGAGGAAATACCATCATTCTTGTTACAGGTAGTAGTACTTTCAAGCACAAATTAGATGTACGTCATGTTTGGTCCTTTTTGATGTCAACTCTAATGTTTTGGAAAATAATGACCTTCTATATTGTGAAGAAGATTATAATAAGATATTTGTTTCGAGATGTGCTCGATGCTCTCAAATAATTCAAGGTAAGTGTATATCAGCGCTTGGAGTTAAATTCCACCCAGAGCACTTTATTTGCAATATATGCAACTCAAAATTAAGTGGATCAGTGTTTATTAAATTGAAGAATACAAACTCTGTCGTTTGCAAGCCGTGCTTTGACTCTTCAAAGCGCAAGCCTGATTCGCATGACAAAAATATTTGCTCCATTTGTTTTTCAAATTTGAACGAGGATTATCTCCTTGTAAATGGCGAAGAGAACCAGAAAGTTAAGGCTCACCCTTATCATTTTAAATGCAATGTCTGCAATAAAGATTTAAATAGAAATGCCCAGTGCTTAAACAATCGATGGTATTGCCAAGATGATTTTATAAAGTTATCATTCCCGGTTTGCCATTCTTGTAAGAATCCTATTCAAGGTATTAGCACGTCATATGGCGGTAATTCTTTTCATCCCGAAGTAAGTAAATAGATGTGTCTTATTGAGCATTTCGTATGTGCAACATGCAAGATCCCTCTAGGTATTACGCAATGCGTAGAATTTCAAAATAACATATATTGTCACCTACATTTTGCCGAAATAACTAGAACTATCTGTGGATTTTGTTACCTGGCTATATCTAGCAATAGTAAGTCTATTTTGTTTGTTTTATAAGTAATTAGTGCTGTTGACAGAAAATGGTGCCCAAATCACTTCATTTGTTTTGGATGTGGAGACAATTTGTCATTATCTACAAAGTTCTTCAACTGGGATAAAAAGCCACTGTGTTCCTCGTGTTATGATCATATTGGGCTGGATATAAAAAACAGGTTGAACAAATACAATCAAATAGAGAAAAAAGTCGGTAAAATATAAAAACGTTACTCGATAATTTTTTTTGATATATCTACTTTTTTATTGGTTACTTAGAGCCTTCTTCAACTAAAAAGTCGCTTTTCTAAGTCGATAAAAAGTTAATAAAAAGTGGATGAGTGCTTCAAGTATGAAGTTAATAAAACACCACTTCGATTTTTACATTATGTTGTCTTACAGTTCACCGGAGCACATAAAAATGACTAAAAGTCGACTTTTTAGTTGAAGAAGGCTCTTAAAGCTTCCGAGTAATTTTTTTACTTGAATCTAGTTTTGTAAAATTGCTGAATTACCTGAATGGTCAGGACATATATGATTGTTGCCTCAACAAAAGATGGCGGTATAGGTTGTGACGGCAAACTTCCTTGGCAAAAATGTGGTAAATCTTTGTCTGCAGATATGGCTTTCTTTAAAAAGATTACAACAAGCTGTGAAAATTCTTGGTCGATTGAATCCAACGTTCCGAGTACAGTTATAATGGGTAAAAACACATGGTTCTCCATTCCTGAAAAGTTTAGACCTCTGCCAAATAGAACAAATATCGTGTTAAGTAGAAATGGATTTGAATGCGAGCACAAGGATGTCATTCACGCGACGTCGATTGAAAATGCATTAAAATTGGTTTCTGATGGAAATGTTTTTGTTATCGGGGGAGGTTATTTATATGAAAAGATGCTAAATTTCCACAACGACACTATCGAGTCAATTTTGCTAACGGAAGTATCGAGTGAATTTGAATGCGACACATTTATAGACATGAATCAAATTCACACTCAATTTCCCGGGAAGCAGGATATCACCGTGTCAGTTTTAGATTTCGTTAACAAACGAAATTTACTAGATGAAGAAGGATATGTAAACGATAAAGGCGTGAAATACAAATTCTGTTTACTGAATAAATGAACATATACACTTTTAATATTACAAAAGTTTATATTTATTCAAACAAGTTATTATTTTGGATTGGATTGTCGTCGTCGGAAGAAAGTTCATCGTTGTTTATATTTTCGGTGCCAAAACCCATCATGGAGGACATTTGATGAAAACCACAAGGAACGTCAGAAACAGATTTTGACCGTTTCCAGTTCTTTCTGAAAGACGTCATTTCCTTTTTGCAGTCGTCTTTAAAAGTGGAATCTTTCATTTCTACATAGCGTTGAGGAAAGCAGTGGGCCTACATATGTAACTAAAAAAATTGATACTTTGTACTCATGGAAGAATGCTCTATATCCACCTTGTAAGATATAGAGATCAGGATAAAAGAGATTGGGATACTTATTTTTGTTTCTATCTTCTCTTCTTAAATGCAAAGCCATACGGGGTGCTCGATGTGATGAGAATTCACAATGAAAAATTATGGCTACTTTCCTGTCAGTAATTGGGCTATTCAAAAATTGGGTCTCTAGCTCTTCTATTGTGTTTATATTTTTTGCGCCAATTATATGTCCCCCTTGAAATTCATAAGGAAATCGGCAGTCTATAATAAAGAACTCATCTATCTCATTAGAAAATTTCCCTTGCAACAAATCGACAATCTAAAATTTATAAATTTGCTATTTCATTACAGTTGATGGTGTAACCCTTTTTATAGCATCTTTTCCTACATCCAGCGATGGAAGGAGTGGCTTGGTCAATGATTCGTCAACTTGAAGACATTTCGAATCCGCTTTGATATTGACAAATGCTTCCTCTGTGTAACATTGACTTTGAGCCCTGCGAATTGTTCTGGGTTTGTTTTGGACGTCCTTTAGTGGAAGTCGGAGCTTTTCGATCGGAGTTTCGTTAGCAGTGGCTAGGTCAATATCGCCTTTTGTGAGTAACTGTAAGGATTCGTTGTTAAATTTCATTGGTGAATGAGGCTTCCAATGCATAGATTTGACTTGTTTATTTGGATACCTGAATATTTCAATAATCTACTAATTACTTAGGCAATCTCATTGTCTTATTTACAGATCTACGAACATTAAAAGTAGGGCTGGCATGGCTCATTTCTGGCTCTTTTTCAACTCTTAATCTAGAGTAAGATTGTTTTGTTTTGAGAAATATTGGTTTTATAACGAAAAAATAAACAAAGAAATATCGAAAATTCACTTACGAGAATGGCTGGTCTGGTGAGTCCATATCCATTGGGGAGTCAACCAAGCAGTTTTCAAAAAATAAATCTCTTGATTGATTATTTTTTTTGGGTGTCACAACCATCATTACACTAAAATCAATAAACAAAAATTGTAGGTACCTTTCGTCCAAACTAATGCTTTCTTCATCTAAATCTTCAAAATTGGCATTGCAAAGTGTTACAATGTCTTCTAGACTTTCAGAAGTAGAAAATATCGTCTGGTTGGCATTCAAATGGGGAGATGCTGACAACATCGTCTCTCGAAAATAGGCGTGAGTAGTCATATATATGATATTTGATAGTGAAAAATATTATTTAAAGGTCAAACAAGAGATTAGGTGGAATATGGGTTTCGAGCTTTGAAACCAAGCAATTAGCAACCCTGGTGCTACTTTTTTCATTTTTATCAAACTTTTATGGAAAAATATTTATTAGTGTTAAAACCAACGACGTGTTTTTAAGGCCATAAAGATGATGACTGCAATCGTGAACATTCCTATTAAGACCAAAAAGAAAGGGATCAAAGATTCATCCGATGCACCAGGCTGGCCTGGAACGTGAACATTCATTCCCCAAATACCTTTCAACAAAATTTTACAATTGTACCTGCTACCAATGACAGTGGCAATAAAACTGATCCCCATGCTGTCATTTTTTTCATTACAACGTTCATTCTATTCGATGCCTGAGTTATTTCTATACTAATTTGGGCCAAATAATTTCCATGAGACCTATTTAAAGTCTCGTTAAAATGCTCCAAATTCTGTATATTGCTTATAACATGGTCATTGATGTCTCTTAAGTATAACAAAGTATGACTGTTTAAACGATCAGGTACCCTCTTTGTTAGAACTTTTATTATATCGGTCTTAATTTTGAGGAATCTCTGCAGGGTGGTCACTCTCTTTCGTGCAACACCAATACGTCTCAACATATCGTGCTGATCATGTTCAGTAAGGACTAGGACCAAATCATCTATGGATTCAACTTCTAGTTCAATCGATTGCATGTAAGGCATAAAGGCATCAACAATATCATCTAGCATGGCATAAACCACCCAATCCGCTGATATTTTTAGGTACAAAAATAACTTGTCCATTCTTTTCATAACATTTTTTACATGAGGAATGATATTTCTGTGAATAGTTATAACATGGGTATCAAACATTACAATAAATATATCAAGCGGAAACAATTGCATTGGATCATAAGCCCGTTGTTCAAATGATTTCACACAAGTAAATATGTAGTTTTCAAAAACTTCGCATTTTTCCCTTGATTCATTACATATAATATCTTCGGTGGTTAAAGGGTGAAGGTTAAAGAGCTGATTGTGAAAGGATAAGAAGTATATTACTTTGGCTAGAAATGTCATTTCTTCTACTGAGGGATCGCATACGTCAATCCAAAAACCGCCTTCTTTAAGGAGACCGGGTAGGAATCCCTCCCCGAGATTTTCGAATGAATGCGCCTGAAAGAGGCCCGTGTTAAAGGAATATAGTGTAAATTTCTCCTCGTCTTCATACACCTAAGTTGTCACTATTACAACATTATATACATCCAATTTGTGTGATTTCTGCTTAAGCAACTCTTTGGCTTCGGTGACTGGTAAGTTCTTCTCCAAAAAGCTGAATTGCCCCTCAAGCACCGTATAGTTTATACCATCACCATTCTCATTAGAAACAGGGATACATATATCAAATAATTCAATGTCGTTTGTCGTATATTCTTTAGTGCTTGAACTTTTTATATTATTTGGAGATGGACTTCTAGAGGCCATTTTCCAACGTTGGTCAATAGTCATTGCTTCCAAGATACTATTGTCCGTCTTTGGAGGCTGTTTAGTTGCCGTATAGTAATTATTCGAAAGGGTCTTTTGTGACTTATTGTCCTTAAAACTTTTCTCTTCCTCAGAAGTGTCCGATTTGATGAGAGGAATTATAGATTGATCGGATTCAGTTGGCCCGGCCTTGTCCATCGCCAAACGCGAAAACTGAAATTTATAACTTTGTTAAAAGTAAATATGCATTAGATTTTATTTAGCGTTTAAAAACCATGCGCATATATTTAGGTATATTTGAATTACCTAGGGAATAGTATCCTAGAAAACCAAGAAACTTAGACAGGATTTCAAAGTAAAAAGTTTGCAAGAACAAGTATCTATTCTGAGCAAATTAATGTCTGAAGTTTTGAATAAACAAAATTCCATTCAGAAATTTCGGGGTACCCCTGTCCAAAAGAAAAAATGGTTAGCTTCATCAAGCAAGGGAAAGCTGTTGTTATACTTAATGGCCGTTTTGCAGGAAAAAAAGCTGTTGTCGTTGAAAACTTTGACGAAAAAACTGGCGACAAAAAACGCGCAGGACACTGCTTGGTAGTCGGTGTTGAAAGATGCCCTCTTAAAATCACCAGCTCTATGGGACAAAAAAGAGTTGCTAGAAGATCAAGAGTTAAGCCTTTCGTAAAGGTTATTAACCATTCTCACATGCTTCCAACCCGTTACAGCTTTAACGTCGATTTGTCTAAAGTTGTAAAGCATGAAGCTATCCAAGACGCTGCTCAACGCCAAGAAGTGCGCAAAAAGGTCAGAAAGATCCTTGAAGATGCGTAAATATAATTTCTTGTTGTGATTTAGTTATGCCACCGGTTCCCACAAATGGTTTTTTAGCAAACTCCGTTTTTAAATAAATTCATATTCTTACATAAATCAAAGTCTATTTTATTATTGTAACACTTTGATGTTTTCTTGTTTGACAAATTTACAAAACTCCGAATGTCTTTACAGCCTAGGGCTACTAAATTAAAAAGGAATTCCAATTTGATTATAGAGACTGATCGTTTGTCACAGACTTTGGCAGAGTCAAAAGTAACATATAATATTTAGTAAAATGAATAGTGTGTACAAGCATTACATGAAGAACAAAATCCATCACCGATATATGCAAAAAGTTCTTCAAATATAAAAACTGCACCCTCACTCATCCTTCCAGGACTTTGGTTGGGTAGCGAGCGCGACGCGCATGACATTTCTTTCATAAAGGAAAATAATATCTCCTTTGTGTTGAATGTTTCAAAAGAAGCCAAAAATGCATTCGAGAACGATGACGATATTGAATATTGCCATTTTGACTTTCAAGATTATTTCGATCAGGATATTTTGAACTATTTGCCCAAATGCTTTGAATTTCTTGGTACCTATGACTAGATTTCAAAATAAGATAAAGCCAAAAGTAGAAGTAGAAATGCTTTAATACATTGCACTTTGGGGATATCTAGGTCACCAACGATTGCAATTGCATATGTGATGAAGGTTAAAGGTTGGAGAATGCAAAAATCATATGATCATGTTAAACAAATAAGAAATTCGATATGTCCAAACGTTGGATTCATGAGTCAATTGTCTCAATATGAAAAAACCTTGTTTAGCTTGGATGATCAAAAGGATGACATTTTGAATGACTTGATTAATTCTTATTCTGAGCAAAGCGTGGGAAACGTTTTTAAATCAAAGATATTGGTTTTATGTGATGAAAATTCACGTTTACATGAAAATGTACAAAATGCAAACAAAGAGCTTGGATCTATTTTTGATGTGGTAAAGATGAGTGCGGTAAAGCCGCTCCAAACCTGTAGTGGAAACTCTTCAGGAAATTTATATGTACTAGTTATATTCGACACAAATTTAAAGCTGTCGTAAATGGAAATATGTATNAAGCTGTCGTAAATCGAAATATGTATGGTTATCTAGAGATGAACAAAAAGACATTTTAAAACAGTATGAGAAAACCTCTATTTCAAACGCTCAGAGCATTACAAATGACAAGATACAATGCATTGTTTTTAAGATGTCAAACAATGATGTAATCAAAGAAAATTCAACTAAGTTACTTGACTATTTGTGTTCGCTCGATTGATGAAATAAATTTTGAATCATATAATGGAATAAAATGTATAGGCTAATTCATTAATGGATTCAAACTACTTTTATTAGAAGGTATTATTAATTTCGTTTTTGATGCGAGTGAAAACTATATCATTCATGTCATAAACTACGTGCCCTGTAATTATCATATAATAATCATACCAATTCTGGGAACATAGAACAAGGAAACAGAAAGCCCTGCACCAATCATTTTTCCGTAGCTATACCTGATTAACGCTTTGGTATCTTTCCTGGCTGTTGCAAAGAGCATTCCACCGAGAGAACCAAACATGAGTGCAATTCCTATTTTCTTTACGCGATTAAATTAATACCGGACATAAATGCTGGAAAATAAAGCAATTTTAATGCGTTCTTGATTGATTCCGACTTGCTATTCGACATTGAAAATTTCAGTGTATGTTTGAACCCCAGACATTTAAAATTTAAAGCTAAAAAACTATTCAATGACTAGCAAATTTTATATAAATTAAATGAAAAACGAGAATCTTTATTCACACGCTAACTTTGCGTCAAAACTTGTCAGAGCAATCCCAAATGCTTGTAAAGCATTCAAAGGATATTGAAAATCCATTGTGAATACATCAGGAGAAACCCTTCCAAACTGAAGAACGACATAATCCACTTGTTAACGTAAAAAACGGATATTTTACGATCGTTCTTGTGGACGACTTGAAAGTTTTTAACGCTTGCCATTGTAACCCTGCCATTGAAATTCAGGACGTATGATTGAGTTTCTACATGTACCTTTTAATATCATGTGATACCTTCATTCCATTGGGGAGATTTGTTGTATAAAGTCAATATATCATCTAATTGATTTTCTTTATATCTTTCTAAAATAGTTTCAGATTTCTGTCAACAATATTATTAGCATCAATTACTATGCGTGGTTGAATTATTGTCCTAATACCTCCCTGAAGCATACTTGGAAGAAGTATTGTCATCTTTCTAGGGCCTTTAAAACCCAAGACGTTGGGTTCCTGATGAAAATCAAGTGCGGTAACTTACATATAAAACAGAGCATATTTCTTGTCTTGGTTTTTGACCCTTTTCTTTGATTATGCCATCGACTTTAAATGGATTAATGCCATTGTCATAAACGGTAAAAGTAGTCCCTAGAAAATTGGATCAAAGTAAAGAAACGAAACAATACGTACCTGACCTTCCCGACTCCATGATCTTTCGATTTTGTGGACTCTATTCGCCTGTCCGATATGAAATAATTTGCATTCTTGCTCTTTTTACGTTTTCTTGCAGAAAGCAAAAATACAGTACTTCCGTCATTAGATTCCATCATCAAGTCATAAATTGGGTGCATTGCATCAACTCCATTCTTTCTTCGAACAATTCTGCAGAGAATTTTTTGCCCATGTGCAGGGCCACTATGGAATGGAATATTAAATTAGAAATACTTGTAGATTATATTATTAATGTCGTTGTAAAGAGCTTTCTCGCTTCCATTTTTTGTGTTTTCAACAATCGTTGATGGATCAAACGATTCGGCTAGACCTAAACTCTCAATATTTATTTTGGGCGATATAATCGATTCTATCTGAGCGCCATTTATCTCGTTCCTAGTAAGCTTTCCATCATTCTCTATTTCTTGTTTAATGGAAGAATTTGAGGAGTCCAGATCAAGATCTATATCTTCATTATTAGAAGGAATGTCTTCATTTTTTTTCGAACCTTCCAAAATCACAGAAGTTAAATGAAGATGTTGGAAAGTAGTATTAAGGTTCCCTAATTTTCTTTGAAAAACTGGTATTACCTATTTGCATCGCTTTATTTTTGCGCTTCTGATTTTCTCTTGTTGCGATATTAGGAGCATCAATGTTGGCGGTTAGCATCTCATCATTATTTGTCATTTCAATTTAACGGAAATTCGGAGTTTGTTTACAGGTCAGATTATTTACGACAAATTATTTTAATAAATTCCAATGACAATTCCATTTATTTCTTTTTGAGCATTTCAAAGCGCTTTGATAATTCGTCAAAATCAATCGCGTTTCCTGATTCTGATGAACCTTCATATTTCGGTGTTGGTGTTTCAAATTCACTAGATTTGCATGTACCACTCTCTATTGGCAATTTAAATACTTGTTCCTGATAGTTTACAGGTGCCATTACCGGCATCATGATAGAGTTATTGCTTGTCAAACTTGGCTCATTGAACCTTGAAGAATCGTAGACAACATTAAATGCTTTTGCAATTTCAATCAAATATTGATTTACCAGTAACGGGTCAGGGGTCTGTATTTTAAGCTTTTGAACAATCTTTGTCGAGTGAGACTGTCTCTTACTCTTTCATTTACATTCTGGTTATTCTCTACCACGTCTTTAACAAAATCTTTGCCATATTTGCACAAAAACATATCCCTGAGTACAAGAAGCTCCTGCACTTCAGATCTGGGGGCTGCGTAGATTAGTGTTTTAATGGCTTCCTCAATACTTGGGTCACACACTGACATGTGTTCCAATAATCCAAAGCGAGCAATTAGTGTCTCACAATATAGTTGTAAGATCTCAAGAACTTCAAGCATATAATCTTCTCGAATTATATTTTCTACCTAACTTTTTGAACTGATACTCAAATACTCTGATCTTGGCACTTTCGATTTTGTTATTTTCTAGTAAATCTGCTATTTCACGTCTTTGATTTTGGTTCAAGGATTGTTTTTTTGACTGGAACAATTTTATACGATTAATCGCTAGTTTTAATTGCACTTTGCACCTGGTAGGACTAAATTTTGGCATTAGAAAATTTCGAAATAAGAGTCTAAATCAAGCATTTATTGTTAATCAATAATCATTGGATACGGTATTTATAATATAAAAAAGATGTATTCTTTGCTCATTATTTCCTAATCATTCTCCAAAGATCATCTTCATCGTCGTCTTCTACGTCTCCTTCGCTGATATCGATATCTACTTCTTTATTTTTATTATTTTCAAATTTGCTATCATTTGATTTACCTTCCTTGACCTTAATACTGTTTCTTATATTTTGTATTTTCAATATAAAATCTTGGGTTTGCATTTCGTCCATGGTATCCCATCTGGCCTTCATGATTTCTACTTCCAGGGTGTCTTCGTCATTATCATCTTGCCGAATATCGTTCATGAAGGCTTTATATTCTTTGTCTTGAACGGTGTCTATTTTTTGGTATTCCTTTTTTGATTTTTTAGCAGCTTTTTCATTTGGTGCCTCTAAGTTTCTCTTTGTTTCTGCGGCCTTGTTTTAAGAAAAACTGAAAGTTACCGACATGTACTTTACAAAATTTCCAAATGGGAAATTCGACTTCTTCTTCGAATAATGAGCCAGATTACACAACTATTACTAAAACTGAAGCTAAAATTTTGGAAACTATACACATTAATGCATTTGACCGGGCTCATAGTCAAGATCCCTTGAAGCAAGATGTATTTGACGAGTTAATCGAAATCGGCCAAGGAAATGTTAAAAATGGTGTTTATTTTGTTTTAAAAAATATTGAATATACTCAAAGATTTCTAAAAAATATATCGGTTAAAAGAAACTCTGATGAATACAATATTCTTATTGAAATCATCGGAACTGCGCATTTGCAAGAAAGTGCCAAAGTTACGAAGTTAATTAAATCCCATTGTGAAAAAAAGGAATTTAGCTTAGTGATTGAGAATGCTTGTGTTGCTAAAATCTTTCATTCGTCCCTATTTCTGTTTTTGGATGTGCCAATGAGTTTAGTCGACGAGTATTTAGGGATTCCAGAACTTTCAAGGGAGTCAACTTTGATGGATAAATTTAGTATACTTGGAATTAGCACCCATTTAAGACCAGAATATAGAAATAAATGGCAAAGAACTTTTTTATCAGAGAGAGATGGCAAATCTTGGATTCAATTTGTCAATTCTCTGCGTGGGTCGACCATTATTGTTGTCAAAGATTCAAAAGGTTACATCTTTGGAGGATTTACTTGTGATATTTGGAAAATGAATCCCAATTTTTATGGTAGCGGGGACGGTTTCTTATTTCAGCTTCACCCTGAACTAAAAGTCTTTAAGCCTACGGGAATAAACAATAACTTTATGTATTTAAATTATAACAAACAGTCTCTTCCTAATGGCATTGGATTTGGCGGTCAGTTCCACTATTTTGGTCTGTGGATTGAATCATCTTTTGAATCTGGACATTCAAAAGCCAATCCAAAATCAACTACATATGGAAACAGTCGTCTTTCTTGTGAAGAAAATTTTCAAATTGATGTGGTTGAAGTTTGGTGTACAAATGACTCTGCTGAAACTGAAAGTGAAAGTCCTCAACAAAGTGCGATGGTAAAACATTCAGAGGAATTAAATTTTCTTGAATTGGCAAATAGACCTAGATATCATGATTATGAGGAGAATGATTAATTTATTATTCAGAATTTGCATTGGGAGACCCCATTAACAAAATAAACAGCATTGGGAGGATTATGTACCACTTTTAACAATATTTTAATTGCTCTTACATACTTTATCATAAAATTTTGGGTTTCATCGCCCTTTGTAACTTCAGGTTCCTTATAGAATATTGTGGGGTTGACAACATTAACTTCACGCCTCAAAAGTCGCAATTTACGGGATGAAGATGAATTAGCTGCTTCGCTATTGTGTGAGCAATAAATCTGTGATGGACATTTATCACTTGAACTTTCGAATCCTAAATAGACATCATCCCAAGGACCAAAAGAGCATGTCGCAATAGTATTTTCATTTACTATTAAAGAAATTTTTGATCTAAATTCACACAGAGAAATTATTACACTGGATATCCTTCAATGTGTTTTGGTAAAGGTAACTGAAGGTGATCTTTCTGAAGGTCGATAACGTTTGCGTTCATTTCAACATTCATAAGTTTAACAATGCAATTGGATGTCTTTTACACTTTAAACATGAATATTTCATTACTGTAGGCGATATAAAAAGAGCGTAAAATGTCAAGAATATACGTAAATTCATAATTAACGAAATTTCAAGTTTCGTGTTTCCAATGTCATTTATTCTGTATTCAATTATTTAGTTATTTAATTCTCAACAAATAGTTTAACAAAGTTACAATACATGAACAATTTTTGTGAATTTTCGAGAATTTTGCCGCCCATATTGCAATGGATGAGTTAAGTCACCTAGCGTCTCTCCCACTCGAGGAGCAAAAAAAGCTACCAAGAGAAAAACAACTTTTATTATGGAAGTATCAAAAGAATAAAACGGCTTTGAAAGAAGTAACAAACGTCAATAAACCAGCACAAAAATCACTAGACCAATTTGTTGCCAAAAGAATAAAAATTATTGAATTTAGAAAAGAAATAAATCGTTCAGCACAAGATGCAGAAAATGAAATTAAGGAATACTTGTCGGCTCTCTCAGACGTGTTGAAAAGTACGTTTAAATTGATATTGACAAAGGCGATGATAAATATTCTAACGTTATAATATCAATAAAAAAATCGATAGAATCTTTGCAAAATATATTTGAAAGATATCATTCAATACATTTGCATGCAAATGAATTGCAATCTGCGTTGGCTTACACCTTGCAGGAAAATGAAGAAGTAATTCGTATTTACTAATACATATAGCTTCATAATGAAATTGAAAGCCTGAAAAATTGTTCTAAAACAACAAATGAATCAGAATGTCAAACGGAACAAGATTGGTCTCTGAAAATTGCCCATTCTATGGAATTCGCAAACAGAATCATGCATGAACAAGTAAAATAACAGTCCGAATTCATAAATTAGATGATTCGACAATCACAAGGATTCATAAAGAAAGAAAATGAAATCATGGAAAAATCTGAAATTTCGGAAAGTGTCTACAAGGATAAAATTGCAAATCTGGAGACGGAAATTGAAGATCTCAAAAAATTAGCAGCATCAACTTTGGAAGCTTCAAAATTAGAGCTTGAAGATTACAAAAGAAAGTTAGTCTTGGCAGAATTTAAAATCAATGAATTGGAAACGAGAGTTTATGGGTCGGATTATGAAGAAGAAGAAAGCGAAGAAGAATCAGAAGAACAATAAATCAATTAATTTTCTAATTTGTTTATTTATTTCACTCGATCAATTTGAACGTTAATAAATTTCTTAAATTTTGAGGGGAACCTGTAGCTAGAACAATGTCCTTCAAAATTTCTTTTGATATTACTTGGGATTTCGCAATTCCTAATTGGCACCTAGCAATGTTGGCTTCATTTATTGTAGGGGAGTTACTCATCACGGTGTCATAATATTTTCGATAATAATTAAGAGATTGGCTATAGTTTTTTAACCTATTAAACATTTCACCCAAATGTCTGTATGCCTCAATCATTGACTGCATGTCGTTTTGTGTCTCTGCCAACTTACAAAATCCTTCTAGATGTTCAATAGCTACCTCTCGGTTTCCAAGCCTATTATCGGTTAAAAAACAGTCTTACGCTTCAAAGCAAGAAGCTATTGACGCATGTGCCTGACCAGCAGCAGCGACATCATTTACTACATTACTCGTAAACAATTATATTTTACAATCCCTGGAATGTTGTAGATAAGATTCGTAGCTCTATATTATTCCTTTGAAATAAATTACTGCAATGGCCTGTTCATACTCTTTGTTGGCGTGAAAAGCATTTCCAAGGTTATAATGAACATTATACATCATGGAGTTATCATTTGGACAACTTTCCTGGATAATATTTATTGTTTCCATGTAATGGGTGATAGCCTCTTTGCACTTGTTCTCATGACACATCTCGTAAGACGGTTATAGCAATAATACCTTTTTGGCCTTCAATATTCTAGCATCGACCACTCGTTTACAGGATTCATATTCAAGTTCAAGCACTCTATAAGTTTGACACAATCTTCGGGCCGTCTCAAAAGACCTAATAGCATCTTCTAAACAATCGATTTTAATTCATTGTCTAAGTTTACCGATATTTTGTTTTGCTGATCCAACAAGTAGATGGGCCTCTACCTTATGTTCTGGCAAACCAGTTAAATTGGAATATTCAAAGGCCTTTTCATGATGTTTTAAGGCATTTTCATAATCACCCATACTCTCAAATTTACTTCCCAGTTCCTTAAATCCTTTATATATTGATTCATAATCCTTATTTTCTTTGGCATATTCAACACTTTTCCAAATATTGCATATCGTATTCAATTCATTATGCGTGTAAAGCCTCCTTTTAGAAAAACCATCTTCATCAAGGTCTTCAAGTGCTTTTTGCTTTTCTGCGGGAACATCTGGTAAAACGGGCTTTTCTATAAATTTATTTCCAGATTTCTCATGCGTCAAGTAGAAAAAGTTTTCGAAACCTTCTACGTAACCCTCCTTTAGCATTTCTACGCAGATTTCCTCTAATACAGAACATTGAAAGGTTCTCTCACAAGCAGAATAAAATTATTACTGTTCATTGAAATCATCGTTCAAAAATGGTTTCGACGAAAATATAGGATCATGCATGTTTTGTTTACATTCGTCAAAGCTTAATTACTATGAGGCCTAAAATTCTAGGTAACACTGCTGCATACACTGAATTACACACTAATAATATTCCCACTCGTTTAAGTTGGATAGCTGGGATAAATGTTGATCAACATCCTGTAGGTATCAGAAAAACCTCAATTATTTGTACTATTGGTATAATCCTTTTCTCTGAGATAATCAGGACCAAAAACAAATAGTCCTAAAGTTATGGCTGACTTGCGCAAGGCAGGGATGAATATTGCAAGGCTAAATTTTAGCCACGGCTCCCATGAAGTAATTCCAATTAATCAGTTTCAACTAGTATCATGCGACAGCAGTTCAAAACGTCAGAGATAGCTTTAAACTATATGATGGCAGACCAGTTGCTATTGCTCTTGATACCAAAGGGTGACAATTGATTATATGACTTATGTTAGACCTGAAATTAGAACTGGAAACTTGAAGGATGAAGGGGGAGTAAATATTTTATATGCTTATGAAAGATTCTTATACCTGAAGGACATGTCTTTTTGATAACTACGGATGACAAGAGAATGAACGATGGTGATTTGGACACAATCTACATGGATTACAAAAATCTACCCTCTGCTGTAAAAGTTAATGGAAAAATCTTTGTTGACGATGGAATTCTTTCTCTTACTGTATTGGAGTGCTCCGGAAATACGGTTAAAGTTAAAGCTAACAACTCCCACCGATTACTAAATCACAAAGGTGTAAATCTTCCAGGTATTCGTTTTCTTTATTCAATACAGGGGCAAGAGTTGATCTTCCAGCTGTTTCTGAAAAGATGCCGAAGATTTGAAATTTGCAGTAAAGCACAACTTGGACATGATATTCGCATCATTTATTAGAAAACCAGAAGATGTCATTGAAATCAGAAAAATACTTGGAGAGCAGGGCAAGGACATCAAGATTATATCAAAGATAGAAAGCACGGAAGGCTTAAAGAACTTTGACGGTTAGATAATATTTCATTGTTCACATAGATATACTGGAAGTTAGTGACGGGATTATGGTGGCTAGAGGGGATTTAGGAATTGAAATACCCCCTGAAAAGGTTTTTCTTGCTCAAAAAATGATTATCGCTCGATGTAACATTGTTGGAAAGCCTGTGATTTGTGCCACACAGATGCTTGAAAGCATGACACAAAATCCACGTCCTACAAGAGCCGAAGTGGCCGATGTTTCTAATGCTATTCTTGATGGTTCAGATTGTGTTATGTTGTCAGCTGAAACGGCGAGAGGAACATATCCTGTAGAAACGTAATACTACGAATGATCACTAATATAGAGTTCAAATGATGCACAAGATTGTGATCGAAGCGGAGTCTACAATTTCGTATGTGCCACTCTTTGAGGAGTTACGAAACTTGTCATTTCAATCTAGCGGACCGACAGAAACAATAGCATGTGCCGCTGTCAACGCATCATTGGAAGATTATATTGAGGCGATAATAGTATTGACCACAACTGGGGAATCCGCAAGGTTCGTTGCCAAGTTTCGCCCAGCTGTGCCAATAATCACAGTCACCAGATCTGAGTTTGTGGCTCGCCAAATACATCTGTCGAGAGGATGTTATCCTTTGTACTATGAAGAAAAGAAGATTAGTAGCTGGCAGGATGATGTTGATGCGCGTATCAGTTATGCCGTTACCCAAGGAAAGAAGATGGGTTTGTTGAAGCCAAATTCACACGTGGTGGTGATTCAAGGGCACCAAGGCGGGCACGGCAATACCAACACTATGAAGGTGATACAAGTACCTGAATAAACGTATGTTTACCTGTGATAATGTAAATTTGTGTTGTATGTTATTATGTTGTTGAATTTGACCCTGGCACATTGTACCTGATAACAAATGAGTGTTGTGAATCCCTTTGACAGCAGCAGAAGCGACATAATCCATTTTCCATCTTTTTCTGATGTATCATTGTTCCAAAACACCAGATCCCAGATGGTGGGAAATACTAAAGATCTAGATCTTGAAGAGATAGAGTGTAAAGCCGATAACGAAAATGGAAGGGTTTATACTATGCAGATACATGATGACTCTTGTTTGACTAGGATATTTGATGACAGGACATTTAATTGGTCTCTAGATTTTGGGCGAGACCAAACTATACAACCTCTTGGCGAATCCAGAAACTTTATTGTAAGTGTGAATTTTAACAATGATGTAGGAAGCCTCATTTGTGGATGATAATGATATGTTACTTAATGAGCTGGAACGAGACTCTGTGTATGAATCAGGCAACCCATCTATTCCAACAACTTCGATTTCTAGTCCGATTCCAGAAAGGAAATCCTGTGAAAGAGATGAGATGAATAAGAAGAGTGAGCAATTTTCGCAAATGAAGAGAAGTGTTCGGATAAGAGGTGCCAACAGCTATGAAAGATTGAGTTCTCTAAAAGAAACATTGAATGATGGCAAGAGTGGAGAGTCTGTTGAGCAATTGATCGCCAAGCTTTCAGTGAAAAGCCAGAAGGTAGTTGAAGAGGGTAGAAGAAGTTCTATTAACAGCAGTAGTCTTAATAGTTCCTTTGTGAGCAATCATTCGTTCAGTGAAAAGATAAACTCTGTGAGTGGATTGTATAAAAGATCTATATCTGGGCAGAGTATGCTAAGAAGTAAATCAATATCAAGGAAACGAGTATCATCATACTCTTAAATATTTAACTGTAGAAATGTAAAAAATAAAAATATAAAATTATTTTGATTGAATTTGTAAATTATTTTAATTGAATTTAGAAAGGCTATTTTAATCTAGCATTGTTTTCTTTGTTAGACTCTAATTCGTCACATTTGGCGATTAACCTAGCCACTTCATCTTTAAGGGATTTGATTTCGACATTTAAAAGATTATTTTCATGTTTAATTTTTTCGTGATATTTAATTTTTTGTTTTGGATTTTGGTGTTGAAAGAATTGTTGATTTTCTTGAGCCATTCTATCGTATTCTTGTTTGTAGAGCAATTTTTCATTTTCCAATTTATCAATCTCCATTTTAAGTTTTTGCATTCTAAGGTTATACAGAGATGATAAATTTACAGACTAGCGTTTTCTTCTAATTTCAAGGCCATTTCAGAGTCTTGTAGTGATTGAAGTTGATTTAAAAGATTTTCATTGTCTTCTTGAGCGTTTGATAAATGAAATTCTAGTTGACTAATTTTTTCTTTGAAGTTTTCTATTTTATCATTTTGAGATTTTAACAGTTTATTTAAACGTTCGAATTGGTGCTTTAAAGATTCCAATTCTTGCGTTTTCTTTTGATTTTCAATTTCTGAAATTTCCAACTTTTCCATTAATAGATCTTCTTTGATTTTGAATTCTGATTCAAGTTTAGATTGAAGAGAAATGTATTCTTCTTTAAAATGAGACAATTCATTTAATTTTGATTCTAATTCTGAATTCTTCATGGAAAGATTATTTAATGTTAATTGTAATTGATTTTGAGTGTCGTTTAACTTTAATTGAGTTTTATTTAATTCCAATTCTTTTTCTTTTAAAGATTTTTGAGCATCATAGAGAGCCCCTTGAACCTTTTCTATTTTTAGATCTGCCAACCCCTGAACCTTGGATAGATCATTTGTTAATTTTTTGTTTATTTCTTCAAGTTGGAGTAATTTTTCTTTATTTTTATTAAACTCTTGAAATTTAATTTGAAGATTTTCGAAATCGTTTTGTATTTTTTGTATTTTTGTTTCTCTTTTTGATAATTCTTGTTTTGATTCAAAAAGTTCATTTAAAGATTGATGTAGTTCATCTTTTGTTTTTCCCAATTCACTTTTTGTTTCTTTTAATTCTTTTTCATTCTCATTAAATTGTTCTTGTAGATTAAAGTGTTCTATTTTTGTTTTTTGCATCTCGCCTTGTAGATCAGATAATGTTTTTTCAACCCTTGCAATTTCATACTCCTTTTCTTTTAAAATATTTTTAATTTTTTCCAATTCTGTTTCTTTTTCATTTAATAATTCTTCAAATCTATTTTTTTCATCATCATCTTGAATCTTTGAAGAATTTTCTTTTTTTAACATAGATTGAAATAGATCTGACATGGCACTTTCTTTTTCTAAATTTAAAGTTGAAATTTTAGCGTAAAGTTGTTCATTTTCTAAATTTAGATTTTGCAATTCTGCCTTTAAATTTTCATTTTCTTCTTGCTGATTTTTTATTTCTTCTTTAAACTTTAAAATCTTAAATAGATCCAGAAATTTCTTTTACTTGGAAATCTAATCTGGAATTTTCATTTAAAATATTTCCCATCTTTTTTTCTAGATTTACAATTTTTAGAGACAAATTTTCATTTTCATCAATTAATTCATGATGTTTACTTTCTGTTGATTTCAATTGGTTTATCAATTCTTTATTTTTCGTAATTAAATCATGAAATCTTTCTTGTGAAATCGCTTGACTTTCAAATGCAAACTTTTTATTTTAAATCAAATTTCTTACGTCGCTCATTCTTCTACTTTTCCTTTCCAAATTTTCTAATTTTTGTTTTAATTCTTTCACATTCTCTTCCTTGTCTTCATCTTGCCTTTCTGCTTCTCTCTTGTAGTATTCTATTCTACCCTCCAAACTCTTCTTTTCCTCCTCAAACTCCATTCGTTCATTATTTCTCATTCTTTCAATTTCTTCAATCTTTTTCTGTAATTCTTCAATCTCATTTTCTTCTTTTCTTTCTCTAATTTCAATTTTCTCATTTTTCAAATTTTCTTTTATGATTTCAGAAATTTCAGAAAAAAATTCATTCCTAATTTTGATTTCTTCTTCTTCTCTTTGCTGCATTACTTGATATTTAGCCAACTTTCTAATCAATGATTTGTTATCCTCTATAAACTCATCACCATTTTTAATCATTACGTTCCAGGATAAATTTTTGATAACTAATCATATTCACATCAGTTTCACTCTCTCTACTCTTTCTCAACAACTCAATCTCTCTTTCATACAATTCCTATATCACTTCATTTATCTATTTTACTCTCTCTTCTATCGCAGATATTTTATCCCTCATCTTTCTTATATTCTCTTCCTTCAAATTCAACAACATTCTATCATTAGATCTTCTCTCTTCAAATGCCTTCAAAACTTTTTCTAATTGCTCAACTCGTTTTTGAAACTTGGAAATTTCCTGATTCTTTTCTTCAAACAATTGCGCTTGTTCCATCACAAATTTCACAAATTCACTACTATTCCCATCAACCTCATAATCAATTCTTTTATTCAACTCATCCTTCAACCTTTTAATCTCAGCTTGCAACTCATCCACATCTCCAACAACATCCTTATTCTTTATCGCCTTGTTTCTAATCTGTTTCACTCTTTGTGCAAATCTCAACGTTGATAATGTTTCAGCAACACACGCAGATGAAGGCGAAACATTCGCTATAACAAATGTCTTTGAATTTCCTCCAAGTGAATCTCGAAGCAGAAACGTCAATTTGGAATCCCGATAATGCACATGTCTTGGTCGGCCCATCGCAATATCCAACAAAGAATTTATCACATTCCCTAACGCCAACAATGATTTATTAATGTTGCCAGCCTCTTTCAACCGGATTCCCGTTGCACCAGTCAAACTTTGGCGCTCAGATCCAGCTAAGTCCACAATATTAAATCGTGATTCTGCAATATTTAGAATTCCACCCTCTCTAGTCTTTATTATTTCTCTTCATTCACTGTTACTTTGGAAAATATCGTTATGGTAAATAATGAATGACTTCGACTACTCTCTCTATTCATCGCCGTTTCAGCAACATGGCGGTTTTGGATTCCCTTTAGAAATAACTTTTAAATTCAATTTCTATTTTTACTCTATAAGCTTCTTGTGATGAATGGACCTCTTCTTCCGTGTTGCCTGAAATACAAACTCCCCTTCTGATGTCTTCTCTCAAGGTACACGACTGTCCAGACGGATCTAAAAGGTCATAAACAACTTCATTGTATATCTCTACATACGAGCAGTTACACACAAACTCAACTTCATTCTCGGTCGTCATTCTCTCCATATTCTCAAAAAGATAATCCAAAATACGTGGAATCAACCCACGGTGCTCCAAAATTAAATTTCCTTCTTCATTAGTAGGGCCGTTAATCGTAAAAGATCTAAATATACATAAACTGGCAGTCCTTACTTTCCACTGCTGGTTTGTCCATATGCAAAAATAGTAGCATTATATCCTTCCAAACAGTGGTCACACATCACTTTCCCCACAACTTTAAATACCTCCTCCTGTGTAGTCATCTGATCACCAACATGGTCATACGAAAACATGTCCAATTTTTGTCCCTTGAACTGCACCGTCTGCTCATCTATTTTAACAGCAATACTTTGGAAATTATCCTCCTTTCTTTCAATTTCAAGTGCATTAAACGGTCGTATTCGTAAAAAAGTTTTGATATTGTCCATTCCGAAATTTACGAAATAACCAAGTACATACAATAGTAATACCTTGGAATTAACTTTATTTACCTACAAATTGTTGAAATTTTCTTTGTTATTGACCAAATCCTCGACAAATTTTGAGCGAATAACTTTAAATCTCCTCTTTCCGTCTCGCCGCCGTTCTGCAATTCCGAAGAAATTCAAGATATTTACAATATCATACAATCTTCGCACTCTGGATTCTCTCGTCATTATTATAACATTATACCTTTGATATCAGATAAAGAATCTTCATAATTAGAACAAGCGACTGCTTCACTGATGGTTAGTTCCCCAGTTTTCGAAGTTACAAGTTTAGTTAACAAATTTCGTGTCCAATGCGTCAAAATGTTGTTTCCTGAACAAAATCAAAAATAAGCTTACTGTCAACTTTGTTAACAGTACCACTAGATAATGAGATTAAAAGGTGATTTAATGCTTGCCGCCCTTTGAAAGAATATTTATCCTTCTTTATTCGTTTAATGATATCTAGGCCTTCCAATATATTTGCTACATCGTAAAATCTGCGTCTATTCGGTCCATTCAAGTCAAAAACAACATTTTTTGCATATTACCTAGTCTACTCACCGCATCATCAATTATCATTGTCTTTGATTGCTTGCAAATGTTCTCGATTGAATCAACAATTCTTTCAATGTTTTATGTACAATCTTACTCTTGGCATAGTTTTACAAGAGATCTCTCACACCTTGGCATTAGAGGTATTATTTCCTTTTTGACCATTGCTACACTAGCATCTTTTTTGAATACGTCTCTTTCGTTCAAGGTGGCAAAATCAAGATGTTTCTTAGCCTCGGAACGCTCGATCGTATTCTTGAGTATGTCATCCATACTGCTATTGGTACATGCGAAATGTGGCAAGCATGGACTCTCCAGTTTTACATAAGTCCTTTCTTGTTTCCTTGCATCAACGTCACACCTATTAGTCAAGTCTTAGCATTTTGACCGCGCTACATTGGTACCTCTGAATGGTGTAAAATTTATAAATGATCCATTTCCATGAGTCTGACCATACGTTCTTAATGGTGAAAAGAAGGAGGATTCCAATAAATCAGTATATTCCATTTCGCCAATTGCAAATTTATTTGTTTATTTACGCTGGAAGATGGAACAAAGAAAATCCGAATATAGTAAACCAAATGGTTTCTGTCTTTAGACTTTAATGCAAATGTCGTGAAAACGTTTAGTTTTATTCAGGATTAGGAAATTTCCAATGTCATGTAAACTTTTCTGGGACAAGTGGAAAAGTGAAAAGATCAACCAATCGCTTTGTCAATCGCTTAATGAATATTTTCAGAAATTAGAACGTCCCGATTTTATTGGTGACATAAACATTCGAGCCATTTTTCTTGGAGAAGAATCTCCGGATATTGAAATCCTGGATATAACTGATCCTCTTGAAGAAATAATTAATGCCTTCGATGCAAATATAACTCCCAATGAAGAGGAAGATTTTGAGCCTTTGCAGTTCCAAGTTAATGTGAGCCTCGATTATGATGGCAATGCCGGTGTTACTATTGAAACAGAGTTAAGATTAAATTACCCTACACATGCATTTGTCTCTCTACCTATCAAACTTTTTATAAAACATCTAAAAGTCAAGTGTAACAGGCCACGTAGATTCAAATTTTAGGCGAAATAATAATGGCTTACTTATCGAATACATTAGTAATTACAATTAGTGAAGAAAGGTAATCTTTAAATTTTCATTCAACAGGTTTCCTCTCCAGTTGGACATCATGATGGACTCGGATGTTGGTGAAGGGCAGGGTATTTGTATTTTGTTTTGTTGTTTTAGTCTTAAAAAACACCGGAAAGATTGAGAAATTCATAGTAGAGAACATAAACTCGTATTTTCGAAATAATCTAGTATACCCCAATTGCCATTTGATTCAGTTTGAATAAGGAATCAAGCATTAGCATGACATCATTGATTATACTGAAATGATAATATCACAATGTACATAATAAATCAATTTTGCTTTATTATTATGTTAAAGAGTTGGATTTTGACGCAGGGACCCCTGCACAAATATAACAATCCTAGCGTTTCCCGCCAATTTATATGTCAACACAAACACCCAAATCCAAAGGAAGCAGACAAATTATCGACAAAGAGAATTATGATCCACAAACTCATCGCTTTTCCAAGACCCCAGAATATGCCAAAAAACGAAAAACCAGCCTACCACCACAATTTCCATTAAACGACGTAACAGAAGCTTTTATAGAGTCTCCGATAAAAGTAAATTAATTTTTTTAGTAAGATTAGAAAACAAAAAAGGCGACAGGGAAGAAATTATATCTAACCAAAACAGCGCCTAAAACCCTAGGCCCAGTTACCCGCTCAAATAGTACTTTGAAAAAAATGCGCTAAATAATCACCGTGAAATTGCAAAACTCATTTAAAACGCTAAATAAACAAAATTAAATCGCTTTATAACATTAATACTTCGTCAAAATCCAATAAATGCCTAATCGTTGGTCTCCCATGGGGACAATTCCAAGGCTGATCTAATTGCTCTAGATGTTTGATAATCTATGAAATTAAAATAAAAAATCGTACCTTTCTCATCTGAAAGTTGTTCAATGGGGTTCCTATCATCACGGATTTTCTGCAAGCCTTAGTTGCGTAGTAGCTTTTAAATTCTTTTTGAATCAGGTCTATGGTCTCAGATATATCATTCCAGTTTGAAAATATGCTGTCTATGGATTCTAATTTGCATTTTTATAGAGTAGTACCGAATTTCGACTGTATCACAGTTGGGACTGAAACTGATGACAAACGTTGGCCAGGTGTATTGTTTTTTTCAAAGATAAAATTGAAACCAAACTTTTCAAATTCTTCTCTTGAATCCCAAATTAGTTGTTCAGAAGCGGGTGTTAAGCTAAATTCTTTAGGTGATATTAAATGCTGGGTTTGGATTTTAGAATATTTATTAAGCATTTCAAAATTGTATTTTTCATCTGAGGCATGCTGGTCAATAATAAACAATCGGATTTTGGACCCTTGCTTTAATTTTGTAATGATAAACCCATGGTTAAATTGCCCGATAATTTTCATGCGAGCAAAATCTTCTTGGTTAACTTCAACCAAAGATACTTCGTTTTTCTTATGAATTATCAAATTTGATTCACGAGAAACACTTGGAGCTTTGCATGGAGCAAAGTCATTCAATGACGCTTTAAAAATGATTTTCTTTTTATATAATGTATTTGAACCATGAATCTCTTCTTCCACATTATTTTTTATACTAACGCCTTCAGACTGATCAACAAGCCGCCCGCTGGCAATTTGATTATCAGTCACATCCATTTTTACCGCTTTCATTGGCAAATCTATTTCTTCCATTCTTCTTTTCAAAGGAACTTGCTCGACTTCTTTGAACTTGTTAATCTCTTGATAAATTTCATTCATAATCGCTTTAAGGGTATTAAAAATCGAATCGTCATCTCTAAACATAACATTCCTCTTGTTTGGGTCCAAATTGAAATCAACATCCCCTACTTAAATAGATAATACTCATTTACGCTGCCTCAACTCAATTGAAAGAAAAATAAAGTGCGGCTTTATTTCATTTTCTTTTGAGGCTTGCTTTAGTAATGACAAAATTAGCTTTGACTCTGCAATTCTCTTGTTAATCATCAAAACCAGCCTATTCTTTTCCTGACCTTCTGTTGAAATTATACAAGAAAGGTTCAAATTGGTGTTAGATTTTGAAAACTCTCTTAGATTTTTAGTTCCGAAATAATCGTTTATCCTCCTATTTAAATCATTAGACTTTGTAACCAAATGGACTGTTTCACTATGTTAAATTAAGGGCAAATTTTATACTTATTCTTGTTAAATGTCGAATACTTAAAATTGACCATTGGATAACAAATAGAAAACTCTTGAACTAACTTTAGGATTAAATTGACTTCTTTCTTTAAATTTCTCTCTAATTCCTTCCGTCTTACTGGCAAATTGTGAAAAATTTCGGAGATGAAAACGGTCGTACCTTTCTGAGGAAATTTTTGAAATCCATATACCTCCCTTGCACACAATGATTTAGAATCGATATCTCCCATATGATTCAATTTTAAATCGAAACCTTTTGGTGACGATTTTAATGTGGCCGTTCGGATGGACACTTGAGACAATGCACATATTGAATTCAAAGCCTCTCCCCTGAAGCCTAAACTTTGAACATTTTGCAAATCCTCGAAGTTACATATTTTAGAAGTATAATTTTTCTTGCCTACAATTTTTTCCCTAAACATTTACCGAGGTTTAAAAAATCATCGGGTGATATTCCGGTCCCGTTGTCACTAACCTCAATTTTAATAGTAGGCGCAGAAAAAAACTTTATGTCTAAGTAATAAATAAGAAGTGATAATACCAACATAAGTAGCGTTAGCATCTAACGAGTTGTCGACCAGTTCTTTAATAAAACTAGACACCTCCGGTATTACTTGTCCCGATGTTATTGTAGAAGTCAATCTAAAATCTAATTTCTTGATCATATTAAATTTTGATTGTGTCCAAAACGACTTGGTAATTTTCTAATAACAATGACTGTGCCAAATGTACCATTGACAAATGATGAAGAAGACTTAAGGCCTTCTGAGACCATTGGATATAAACCGCCGGAAAAGAAAACTATAGAAGAATTGAAAATGATGGATGGGGATGATGAATCCTTGACAAAATGGAAACAGACTCTATTGAAAAGCGTCTCAAGTAAGTCGATCTCTAATAAGAAATTGAAGACACTAAAAGCAATAAACCTGTATTAATTGCAAAGTTGGCCATGGAATCTGAGGGGAGGCCAGATTATGTGATGAATTTATCCACCACTGGTAATTATATAATAATTAAACCTAACAGAGCAAATTGAAGAATTAAAAAATAAGGTTTTTGTCGTTAAAGAAGGAATTGATTTTAGACTTAAGGTTACATTTTACGTCAACAACGACGTCATACCTGGCTTGAAGTATATTCAAGTCATGAAAAGAAAGGGAATTAAAGTTGATAAGATGGAGGAGATGATCGGTTCTTATGGCCCTAGCGATGAACCTTACACTAAATCATTTTCACCAGAAACATTACCTAGCGGGATGGTAAATCATATATTTAATTAAGTATTGATTTATAGAGGCAATTATTCTATTCGATCGAGATTTGTGGATGATGATAAAAATTGTCATCTTGACTTTACGTGGAACATTGAAATCAAAAAAGATTGGGAAAGTTAGAAAGTATTAAGTAATAAATTTTAATTATTCAAAGTTATAAAAAATGTTTAATAACACTGAATGAATCCATGAAAATCAATTTTTCTTATTGTGAAATTTTGTAAATGAGCTCAAACCTTCACGTCGTTGATTCACATGAAAATATTTCATCTCTTTTATCAACAAATTCAAGTCTTACCACTGAATCTGCGATGAAAAGACTCCACGAAGCACTTCAAGAAATAGTTGACAAAGAGGAAAAAAGGAATTCTATTTTTGAATTTTATCGCATACCGATTTCAACCACGGCATTAGTAGTACTTTTTTGCCTTTCCTGTATCGGATTTGTATTTTATGATATTGTTACCGGAAAGGATTCCATTTTTGTTTCTTGGGTCCCTGTTCTACTTGAAGTTGTCTTATTTATTGGCACCATATGGCTATACATATTTATTCGATACAGAGATCAAAGAAATCAAATAGTGGATCAGCGGGATCGTATTCAAAGTGTGTTAGACATGATCAAGACAAATACTAAATTAGACTATCAGGAAATAAGGATTCCATTTGGGACCCGTTCAGTAGATTGCATTAGAGTTATTAGAGATAACCAAGTCTATGTGATACCCTCAGTTCTCGGTGTAGCCGGGGATACGATTGAAATGGCCTATGGTGAAATAGCATGTTGCAAGATGCGTCTAATGACAGATACAAAGGATTCTGTTTTTAATAGCCGAGAATTTATTTTAGAAAAAGGAGAATATTTGAAGCCCGATAGCTTATGTTCATTTTATGGAAGTCGGGATAAAATGAGCCAATTGTCTGGAAGGTATAAATTTGTGCTTATGGAGACTCCATTTGTGTCTGTTTTATCAGAAACTTTAAAATGTAAAAGACCTGAGCCGTTATTGGAGTACCAGCGTACAATAGTTCAGCGAAGATTGAGCGATTTTCTTTTGCCCATTATGTTTATTATTTCCTTGATAATTTGCGTTTCAGTGTTTTTAGTATTTAAACAATTTGATGTTGTTTGGGTGCTTTATTACCCTTGGCTTGTGTGCTTTCCATTGTTTCCATTTAGTTTCTTGATTACGTTTTATGTATTCAAGGCGTATGGCAATGCCAGAATATCAATTTTATTTGAAGTTTTAAAGAAAGAAAAGACTCCATACGAGTTGTATGATCTGGGAGAAGATGAATTCGACATTGAGGCTGGGCCACCAACGAAGGATGTAGTTTTACCTTTCAACCAAGTTTTGAAAAAAGTTTTAAAATTGACGTTTTTTAAAGATAAACAATCTTTGACTAATTCAACCCATTTACTTGAATCATTAGCATCAGTTTCGGTGATGTGCTTTGTGGATAAAATTGGAGTTTTAACTCATCCTTATCCTTCTGCCAAATCTTTAATGTTTATAAACAATACATCTTCGACTGAATCAATTGATGTTCATTTGGATTCTCAAAACGGTTACATTTTTCAAGAGAACCTTTGGAAGGAGCGGCTAACGTAACATTTAGATATAAAAGTGACAGGAATTTAAAGCCGATCGGATTAAATTTATTTTTAAATACTCGATGTGGTCGTAGAATAAGGAAAGATTTACATCGAAAGTTGAGCGCATTGACAAACTATGGATCATGCCCAACCTCGCGTCAATGTAATACTAGGTTACAAATAAAATATAGCGTGTCTTTGCTCATTATCACGAGCCATTGGGTTTAACAATGATTCCATCACAAAGTATAAAGATACTATGGAAATATTTGCATTTTCTCCCTTTTCGTCAAGTTTGAAAAATAGTTTTCATTCTTATAAAGATTTCGAGATTCCATCGATGTCATGCCTTGCAATTGTTGATAGTAGCAAAGGTAATTTTTTACATAACAAATGACCAGGGTCATATCAATTGCTGAGCCAGGGGAATGTGGATTTGACATTGAAATTATGTTCTGATTATTGGAATGGCAAAGAATTGATACCTTTGGATGAATCAACTAGGAAAAGGATATCAGAATACTATCAGAATGCAGCGTCCAATGATGAACAGTGCATAGCTCTTTCTTTTAGGCCCTTGAAAGAAAAGATTATTAATGATTCGCCATTATATTTGGAAATGACATTCGAGCAAGAGAATGGAGAGGAGCGAATGGAAATGATATCAGATCAAGTTTTTCTTGGAATTGTGAATTTAGGAAATTTAATAAAAGAAAATGTTACAGAATTTATTGAAGATTTGGGCGTTGCAGGGATACGATTTTCATATTTTTCGCCTGTTGGAGAAAGAGAAAGTAAAGGTAAGAATATTATCTGGTGATTGAAGAATAGCATTTGCAGAAAAGTTGGGACTTGAAACTGATTGGAATTGTTGTATTTTGTTGAGTACTCCACATGAAGAATACGCATCACAGGCTGATTATTTGGATTCTTCATACATTAAAGCTAGAATGCCCAGGGGTGTTGAAAATATAAGAAATCATTTAAAGACTGTTGATGATATTCCACTTCATGTCTCTATTTTTGCTGAATGTAAATTAGAAAATACTAAAGACATGATTAAACTTTATCAGGAATTTGGGGAAGTAGTTTGTTGTGTAGGAAGTGCATTACACATGGATAACGCGTCACTCTTTGCTGTGTCTGATGTTAGTGTAGCGATGGAACCTCTTTTCATGAGACCAGCGAATATAAAAAAGAAGGAAATTAACAGCAACGTTTTAAGTTCTGCTTTGATTTCTTTACCTTCAGCAATGTTTATGCCGTTTGAATCAAGTCCTTATGTTTTGACTGAAGTGATAAGAGAAGCGAGATGTTTAATGCAAAATGGGATTCAAATTTTTGCTTTATTTATTGGATCTCAACTGTCTGTTTCCATCTCCAATTTACTTTGTCTTTTATTAACACTTCCTCCTTGCTTCACTGGATATCAAATTATTTGGATTCAATGGTTTATTTTACCTCTTCTTTCCTTATCGCTAATCTTCTTGCCTTACGACCCAAACATTCTAAAAACAATCCCCGTCAAAAATAAGAATCACTTGAAAGACTTTTTTCGTTTTATTTGGTATTTTTGTTTAAGATTCATTCCGTCAAGTATACTTACAGCCATAATTTATTCTCTGTAATCATTTTCATCAATGTTAATCCATAGTTGCCTTTTCTCAAAAAGAGAGTTTATCTTGTTTAAGCCACCCTCATTTTCTTCTTGGAATGACATCATTTTTAGCCAAAACGTTGCCTTATTATTCTTTTGTCTAAATTTAATCATGAAATCCTCAACTTTTATCCACAGAACTTTGCCAATCTATTCATATCCTCCCAAGCGATTTTGGTTCATCAGTAAGTCTTCTTTTATTCTTTAATTTAGTCTGTTATTTTCTATTGTATTCTTTATTGTATCGATTTCCACTTCGTCTTCCTTTTCAATATTTAGAAATGTAGACTATTTCATTTGGATACTTGTATTTATCTGGCCGTTTATTGATCTTCTTTGGAATGAATTCGTTAAACGTTGGGATAAAGACTCTTGGACAAGATTTCAGAAACGCTCCAAACTAGAATTCAACACCAAACTCGGCATGCATTCACCTGTATAATTAATAAAATTTTATTAGATTAATAGTTTTATAATATGTACAGTCTATTTTTTTCTTTTTTTACGTATTTTATAAGNATTTCTATTCAGAAATCTTAATGTATATAAACCTGTCATTTTATATGTAGACAATTATTATTTCTCAAAGTCTTCACAACCTAGGAACAAGGGTACAGTGGCGTGGTTAATTTCATGAGTAGTTTCCTGCTTCAAGGTAAATTTACCAGCAAAGTAAACATGAGAATTATATCTCCTGATTGCGCATTTTTTGAATGATTCGCCGTACCAAGCTTCAGCCAAACAGCTGCTAAAAGAATTATCAGATCCAACAAATTCCGCACTAGAGGTTCAAGTTGATTACGAAGAGTTTAGAAAAAGACATCCTGATATAACACCAGACTATCTACTTCGACTGTGTAAAAAGACATCAGAAGAGTCTCTTTTTGAGCTTGCAATTTCACAGAATGGGCAGGATGTAAATTTTTTGAGACTCCGATTGGAAAATCCTGAATTTGTGGTGGCAAATACCCATGTTCGCAACAGATTGTGTCCAACTAGATTTTTAACATCTACAAGTAATTTTATTATTTTGAGTGAGATTTAGGTAATTTGGTGCTGAATAGAAAATGGATAAAAATTGGAGTTGATGATGGTCATGATTATTTTAGGGGATTTGAAGTTGTAAAAGGAATTAATGATTATTAAATAGATGAGCACTGTTGTTGGACATTTATCTCCAATATACAATGTGACTTTTGACAAGGGATGTCAGAGGTTCTTTACCGGGGCTGATGATGGGAATGTGAAAGTTTGGTCTTTGGAGAATGGCGGGCTGATTGTTTCTTTAAGAGGGCATGAATTTAATGTAAGGAAAATGAATATTTGGGATAGGTTTCTGACATGTCCGTAAGTGATGATAACAAAATGCTTGCGACCGTTGCAGAAGACAAGAGAATTTTTATTTGGGATTTAAAAGATTATTCAATATTATTGGCTATTAAAGCACCTTCAATGGTCAATACAGTCCATTTTCTACCTAGCAAGATTGAGGATGATTATAATTGCTATTTGATGGCTTCGTGTGGGGATGGTATTTTGAGGGTTTATTCATTCAACAAATATACTTTTGAAGTTATGCAAGTAAGTGATATATGGAGATGTTTTAGCCTATTGAATATTCCAACAAGTCCATTTCAAAAGATTCAGCCAGGGTATCAGCTGTTTCTCCTGGAGGCACGCGATTCGCAACTGGTGCTACTGATGGAGTTGTGAGAATGTTTGTATCGANCGCGATTCGCAACTGGTGCTACTGATGGGGTTGTGAGAATGTTTGTATCGACTCCTTTTAGAAAAGAGGAGGACAAGTTATCAATGAA
The DNA here is from genome assembly GCA_000442015.1 of Rozella allomycis CSF55. NCBI lineage: Eukaryota > Fungi > Rozellomycota > Rozella > Rozella allomycis. The sequence continues at coordinate 21,424 of KE560847.1, read as the reverse complement.
ACCGCCATTAATACATGTTTTCCCTGATTTTAGGGGCAGCATTAAAGTGATTGGTTTCAGTAATGGAGGAGATAAACTACTAGCCGGGTAATCGGATTAGGTGGCACTTATAGATCTTTGGATGGGACTGCAAGGGTGTATTATTTTGATCAACTTTTGAAAAGATGGAAATCTTTGCTTTGTAAATTAAGTTGTTTGAAATAATTAGTGGAACCTGAAGTACTTGAAGAAACAATGGAGGAAGACTCTCAACAGAATGAATTTTGGAGTCAAGTAGAAGAGAACGCAGATAAAGAAGAAGAAGAAGTGGACAACCAAGAAGATAATAGAATAAAAGAAACTGAGATGAAGGAAGCTGAAATAGTAGAAGACAATCCCATGGAGGAATCCAAAAATGAAGAGAAAGAAGAATTGAATGAAGAAATGCAAGTTGATCAAAAGGATGAAGAGGGGAATAATCAAGTTGAAAACGACGAAACTTTAAATGATGAAAAGGGTATCGCTGAAGATGACAAAGAATTTATTGTCAATGAAGATGACATGTCTGTTAGGTCACTTTCGATGAATGAAGAAAATGAATACGAACCATCCCAGTCATCAATGGAAGATGTTAATTCAATCCATGCAGATACAGAAAGTGAAGCAATTCTTTCTGAAGATGAATTATCAAATTACGAAAATTCAGAAATTGAAGCTAGGCGGTTAACGAGGCCAAGAAATGAGAATACTTTGAATGTGGTTCAACCTGAATGTACAAAGTCGCCTAAAAAGAAAGAATCAACTAAAAAGAGAGCTAGATTGAATATGGGTGTGTGGTCGTGTGATGATAGGTTTGTTATCCTTTCGTCATCAGATGGATGTTTAAGGATTTGGGATGCATGGAAAGGGAAACAAATTAGAACGATTAAAGCCCATTCAAAAGAAATTTTTATTCTAAGTAGCCACCCCAAATACTGCAATGTTGTTTTTAGTGGAGGATTTGAAGATGGACGGGTGATCATTTGGGACGTTGTTACTGGTGAACGCATTAAAGGTATAAATTTATAATAAATTTTAAAAGAATTTGATTTTAATGGAAGAATTTTGTTGGATGGAATGTTTTCGCCCGACGGAGAGAGTTTAATCATTGTGGATTCATTGGGATCTTCAACAATAATAAAGCATTCAATTGATGCCAAGTATTTCCAAAACTTGAAGAATGAGCAATTTAGAATAGTTGATTTTGATAGAGTTGTGTATGATCCAAATGGACTTCCTATTCATGAAACAACTCAAGTAATAAAATTTAAATTAATAATAAAGACTATGCCAAATTCATTTTATGGTGAATTGATTGATTTGAATAGAATTCCTTACAATGACCAGACGATAAATAAATTGGAAATTTCAGAAATAGAAAACAGAGTAAATGTTGCAAGAGAAAGGGAGGAATATTTAATTAAACAAGATTATAAATCATATTTGAATTTTCAAGGGGTGAGTGAAGATTATTTGAAAAAGACGCGCCATAGAAGGGTTATATATACAACAGATAATGAAGATGAGGATGTTGTTGTTGAAATGGATAGCCAAATGATTACTAGTGGGAATATTTTAATATTTGATGATGAAAATGATGAAGACTTTACAGTTCCAGAAGTTGAAAGGCCTGCTAGAAGAATTGTTGATATCTTTAATGAAGATTTTAGTAGGAATTCTACTGATAGAACTAGAAGAAGAATGGAAGAAGAAAGGGAAAGAGAACGACTTCAAAACGAGCTTGAAGAACAACGACGAGCTGAACAAGAGCAAAGGAGAATTGAACAGCGATTGAAGAGAGAAGAGCAGCAGAAGAGAAGAGAAAAGAATCGAGAATATTTAAAATATTTGCCATCAGATTGGATTCTGGAAACAAAAAGACTTGACACGCCATATCAGCCGCAAATTAATGACTCTGTTGTTTATTTCAGACAAGGACACGAAGAGTTTGTGAGATCGCATAATGAAAGGAATAGAGGAGAGGAAATGGCGTTGAATAGTTTTGGATTATCAACCCATGCAAACTCATACCCTGGCGTCACACTTTCAGTTCCGAATTTTGAAGAATTGCAAAGTATTGAAAGTGGAGTTATTAAAAGTAAAATAAATTTAATTTTATTGATAGAATTGGAATATATGCCAGGAATGCCACCGTATTGTAGGGTTACGATAACGTTGAATAGAAATGAAAGGGATTTGGTTGTTGAGTATTATGATTCCGATTATGTTCCAGATTTTATAATATTGGAATCAAAGTATGAATGGGGGATGGAGCAGAATTGGACTGTTGGCGAGAGAGTTTATTGTATTTATAGTCAAAAGGAAAAGTATTTGGGAACAATTGTGGGACATGTGCCAATTGATATATCAAAGCATAGAAACAGTCCGTGGTCATGTTTTCTAGTGAGACAAGATGATAGTGGAGATGATGAATCAATGAGTCCATGGGAACTTCAAAGAGTTAAAGGAGAAAGAGGATTTGGCGATAGATTTAAAGAGAGCGTTGAATTTCCTTGTAGAAAGTTTATTAAAGCGATGGAATCTTCTAGAAAACAAGAATTTTCTTTTGAATTTATTTACAATGTTAATTACCATCGATATAAAGATTATTGCAAGATTGTGGGATATCCAATTTGTATTAATAAAATTATAGAAAGATTAAAGAATAATTATTATCGATCTTTTGAAGCCTTAAAGTGGGACATTGAAACTTTATCTTCAAATGCCATTCTTTACAATGGAGCTGAAAGTGAAATTGGAATTCAATCTGTTCAATACAAGAATTTTATTCTCGAAAAATTATCTTCTGTTAATCTAAAAGAAAAATCTATAAATAATTTAAGAAAAAGCGTAATCTATTTCATCTATTTCAATCTAGGAATTGGAACAAATTTTAGAAGATGGTGCCATTATTCAAACAGATTCCAGAAGAGAAAGAAAAAGAATTTCTTATATTGAATCTGACTCTGAAAATAATCTATTCAATAACAACAAAAGATCTTTAAGAAGAAGAAATAGAGATCTATCAGAAAATTCAGAAATAGATGAAGACCCAGGAACCAGGATAAGAAAGAGTTTGAGAGAAAGAAAGCCAATTTCACAAAAAAGTTTTGATTTTTCATCTGATTTGACTGTTCAAAAGAGAGATGATTTTTCTTCTGATGTGAATAATTTAACTCAACCATTTTTGGTTGATAAAGAAGAATCTGAAACTTATTCTAGTGAATCTGCAAGTCAAAATGAAAGTGAAAGTGGATCTGACATTGAATCTGATATTGAAAAAGTGCCACGAAGAGCATCAAGAACTAACAGAAGAAATAGAAGAAAAGTAACTAAAGTTAAAAGGAGAAAAATCAATAATGAAAGTGAAGAAGAAGATTCTTTTGAAAGTGAGGAAAGTGAAATTGAAGAAATGAGAGATGAAGAAGTAACACAAGAAAGTTCAAGTGAACCTTCAAATGAATCTTCAAATGAGACAAAAGATTCTTCAAGTTTAAATGAAAATACAAAAGATGCTTCAATTCAAATTAAACCCCGCTATACAAAGCCTGTTGCACAAAGACCAACAATTTCAAAAAGAATTCCACTCAAACCTTCAAAGGAATCTGATGATGAAGTTACTTCTCATTCAAACAAATCATCTTCTGATTCCTCTTCCACCACAAACATCTCAGAATCTGAATCTGCTTCAGTTGACTCTGACAGTGAATCAAACATTTCCACTAGAAGGCGTTCTTCTAGAATTATTCCAAAGCCCATAAACACCAGAAGATCTCTAAGAAAATCACGACATTAAATAAATCTTTTTTAACTTTTTTAATTCTTAAAGTTCAAAGAGTTGAATACTTTTATTTCGCTTTCTTCATACAAAAGGCTTACAAAGTTCGCAAGCAATTACTTTTCATTTTAAAACTTTAATTTCTATATTGCTAACCGATAAATTGAATATTTCCTCATTTGAAATTGATATTGGCTATGTGTGTTCGCTACGCCACCCAGAAGATGACCAAACCATTGTACACGTTGGAATATCTCTTGTCTCTTCGCGACAGTCCTCTGGTTTCAAATCCCAAAGAATTACAATCCTTCAAACAAGAATACAACACGCTCAAAAAAGAAAGACTGCGCAACTGTAGACCTTCAAGCTCTCTATCCCAGTCCTCTGCAAAACAAAAAATAAACTTGAACACATCATCCAAAACTCCAGAACCTGCTTGGCTCGATTCTTTGCACGTCGAGACTGAAGATTCGCTAGACTCTTTCAACTCTATTAAAATGGAAATGTTTCTTAAAAATATGAGAGAAAAGAATAAAAATGAATTGATAAATGAATCGCAACATGAAAATAACGATCAAAATGAATTTGAAATGGGTGAATATCAAAACTCTGAATTTGTAAATAATGATTTTAATGGCGTACTATTGGAAGACTATTCAAGTAACGATAAAAGCCCCAATGAAATAAATGAAACAACCGAAGCATTTTTTGCTTCCAATGAGATTAATGAAGCAACCGAGGCATTCTTTACACCCAATGAAATAAATGAAACAACCGAAGCATTCTTTTCTTTAAATTTTAATACAACAGTTGAAAATCCCATTTCCATTCCTGAAAAGAAAGAATCCAGATTTTCAAGATTTTTCAAAAACGAGGAAGAGACAGAAAAGCCAGTTGAAATATCAAATTCCTTGCAATCTTTTTCATCTGACGTTCCAACTTCAGTTATTCTTAAAATGAATGGCATAAAACCAACAAACTTGAATCGCAGACCATCCACTGTAAGTATTCCAGATGATCACATTTCAAAATTTGCATTCGGCATGGAAAATAAAAGAGAAAGAAAAGCTAGCGTTGGCTCTGGCGTCATTGAAAGAAGAAGCAGCATTTCTAACCATCAAGATTCTATCAATAATCATCAAGATTCTCTAAATGAATCTTTTTCACTCGACTTTAATCTGGAAAAGAAAAATGATGCGGTGAATCCACAATTTCATCCAGCTGGAATTCCAGATTTTAACAAATTCAATAATTTTCCATTAAATGAAAAGACTGCAACCATTAATCATGCTGGTATCCCTGTCACACCAGGAAATGAAAGCGCCATGAACACCCCTGTAAAGACTGGCAACCAAATGCCATGGAATTTAAATCCTGCCGCTCAAATGCCAACTCAAGGCAATTTTTATCCAATGCCACCACATTTTCATCCAATGTATGCCGGGCAATTCTATAATTCACCCCCTTATCCTCCTCAAGTCAATAACGGGGCCGGTCTCCTTCAAACACTTTTGTCAAGTCCAAATAATACAAAAAATTTACATACAAATAGAAATAATCCAAAATCGACTAAAAAGGCTATTTATGTGTCTGATTTGGAAAAACAATTGGCTTAAACTATAATATCCTCTCGTAATATGATTTTAATAAATGAACCTACGAGATAAAACCATTCTTTATTCATTTTATACTGTATTCTCTATTTTATTCTTTATTTGTTTTCTAATAGTTTCTTGTATTTTTCGCCATTGTATTCAATTGAACTAATAGCCTTCTCAGTCAATTTAAGGCTGATTCTTTTGGAATTAAGAATCGCCCGGTATGGGATTTTCCACTCCTGAAGCTTTTCATAAATAATCTTCAATGTGGGATAAAGAATATTATTAGTTAATATAATCTTATGCGGGAAATAGTTTTGCATGTTTTGGTTTTGAGAATTTTGCACTCTTTCAATATGAACGACCCTGGTCACTTTCACAGGCTTCACTGTTGCGAAATGAAAAGGTTCATTCGATATCAACACAGGTAATTTAGGAATTAAAACATAATCTTTTCTATTGACCAAGTAATCGAACAATAAATGAATTCTTGATTTCATGGAGATAATGAGGCAAGGGAGTTTGGTTCCTCTGGCCTTTGCCTCGGTCAGTGGCGTCGTTGTGTGACGCTTAAATTTTAATGTTCGCCTTTTAATCAAAAAATGTCATTTTACGAATGGAATGAATTCATTAAGAGATCTTTTTCCTCTTCAATTGCTTGATTTTCATCATTGACATGTTCTTCTGGTTTATCTAATATACCTTTTCAAGATTTTGATTAGCTCAAACCTTCATTGGTAAGCTGGACGATTAAAGAATGATCGTAATCGCCAATCTTGACATTTTTATGTTCATCGAAAAGAAATGAATAGCGATCACCATAAAATAGATAGAAGAATTTCAATTCATTATCCTTCCATTTTCTATACGCAGATTCAAATGAGTTTTTCCTTTATCATTCTACAAACTACCCTTACCAAGTCTCGTGAAGTTGTGTAAAATATTGGACTTCCGGATCTTCAGATTTAAAAGTAAGGTTCTTATTTGTGTACTTTGCTAATAATTTGGCTTGTGATGGGGGTAGGGATGTTCCAGGAAATTCATAGTAGCAAAATTTGAAATCTCTCTCTGCTTCAGACATATCTTTTTGAAACATAAAAGTACAAGAATCTTTAATGGAATAATCGTCGTGTGGATACTCGTTTTCCCAATTTTGGACATGGTGGATAGATCCTTTCAGAGGCAGCGATTTATTCCTGCTAGTCTTTTTTCAATTAATATCCTTAAATACCTTGAATATATCTTCCTTGAGATCTCTCTTTCTTTTAAAAATGTTTCCAGGAATATCGACCTTTGCTTCCTGTGTAGTAGGTATATTAATCTTGTTAGATGGTCGTAAAGGGTTGTCGTTTAATCTTGCATCTGCTTTGGGTTTGGCAATCTTAAAAGGGTTTGATGCCATTTTGAAAATTTCAAAATTGGCGGTTAAACAAAAAATTAAGAATAGATTTATTTTAGAGAAAGTGAAGGGTAGTAACCTCCTTGCCTTCCCCTCCTGCTTCTAAATCATACGAAAATTTACGCCAGACCCCATCGGATGATAACGCTATTATAACTACAATTTAACACCAATACCAATAACAGAATCGGGTTCCTTTCCAAAGCAACATAAATGTTGCAAGCCTTCTTTCACATATATTTTGGCAAAACTTGTTTTTGAATTAAAGTATTTGGGCAAATATTCCTTTATTCTATCTAAAACAAGGAATATAGTTACGATTTCCGCTTGTCGCTACTACCAGGTCTAATAAAATGATAAATAATTTGTTACATGATTGGAAAATTATTTGAATCGGATGAAAAAATGGAACTGATTGATCCGGAGAGACTGTAAACTGGTTACAGGATTTTTACCTTTGTCGAAAATCTTTCAGTTCTGGATTCAAATGAAAGATGTGAATTGTTTCTTTATCGCTAGAAACAACAATTCGTTCGCCGTTCGAGTCAAAATTTAGTCTAATTGGTTTATATACTTTCGTTTACGATATGATGTCTGCCCTCTCCGTTCCCCGTCTGAATTCATACATTAACGTACATGTATTCACGTTGAAAACTCTAATTAAAGTACCCTAGAATAACAAAGATAAGTTAATACCTTTTCCGAAGCAGTAGCAATTTTCTTTCCATCACTAGAAATTGCCAGTGCAGCCAATCGACTTTCATGGGCTTTTATTAAGCATGGTGTAGCTTTAGGGTTATTTAAATCAATAAGTTGTATTATTCCAGGCGAGCTACTAGGGAATGCAAGTATTGCAGAGTCATTGGTTGGCGAGACCGCACACAGCCCTTGAAAAATAGTATGATCATGTGCTACCTCTCTTATTCTCCATAGTGTCAAAGACATATAGTTTCTGGGGATTTGCACTGAGACTGTATACGAAGACTTTTCTTTGTAAGATAACAATAATCCTGAATCTTTGAATAATCTGCATTAATACCTGTCCCTTCTCATTTTCACGCTCTTAATTTCAGATTTGAACTCCAATTCTATAACACATTTTGTTTTTAAATCATCCCAAATCAACACCTTGTTGTTTGATTGGTAAGGCGTATCACCGCCACCAACTAGTGCCAGGTAATTTGTTCTGAACAGCATTTCAATTATTCCTATTCCTTGTCCTTTTAAATCTAATAAGCTATTATTTCCTAAAGTACCTTTTTTCTTTAAAAAATTGTAATTGACCTTACCTCGATCCATTTTTAGCTTCATCGGGTCAGTATTAAATATCTTAAAACCATAATTATCGCCAACACTAAAACATGTAAAATCTTGATTGAAATTCACATACATTAAAGACTTTGTACTATGCCCGCTATAATCAAACCTCATTAGACGTATTGGATCTTTGAAATTTTCAAAAAGATAAATGAATGAATTAAACATTTTGTTAGTTAATTTTTATTTAAATTAAAATGATGGTATGGTTTATAAAGACTTGAATTTTAGTTGCGCATAATAAACCATCTGAAATAAAACAGAATCTACTTTCTTCTTTTAATTGAACTTGCTCTAGAGGTTTCTTCGTCACTCTCTTCTTCATTCATAAATGAAGATCTCCGAATATTTTGATCTGACATTTTGTGATTTTCTTTCCTCTTCTTACCAAGAACAGCTTCATGTATCTTTTTTGTCTTTTTCGCGTCAGCAGATTTCTTTTCATTATTTTTCTTTATATATCCTAAGCCTGTTCCAGGAATATATATTGAAAGAGCCTTTGGCTCTTTGGGCGCATCTTTGTATGATGTTGGAATCCATGAATTTATAAGTTTGTCGGTGTCTGAAAGTGATATTCGAAGCAAAGTTTGTACTTTATCTGTTTCGTTAGAGTTTGTCATTCGTAATTTGTATAACCGGGGTATCGCAAAATAGTTTCTAGTTGCAACACAAGTAAAACTAAAGAATATAAATACTATTTATTCTTTAATATTTAAATTTTAAAATGCAAAGCCTTCTGCGGGAACTGAGATGTTGTCGGTTAACATCGAGAACTCGGGTGGATCACAGGCTAAATCAACTTCTTCTGAATAATACTTGTCTATAATAAGTTTGCATTTCTCGTATATTTCTTCTTTCTGATGATTCTGAAGGTTTTCAATTCTACTTAGCCCGCCCTCTTCTTCAATTACAACGGCATATTGATTGGCACCTTGTTGATCCGTGAAAGCTTCGCCAACAATCAAAATGTTTTCAATTGCATCCAAAATCACCTGAATTATTCTTGTGTCGCCGCAATCTAACATTTTACAAAGAGCGCCTATGCATCCCTGGCGAACGACATAGCTAATTAAGGAATGCATTTCTTGTTACTGAGTTTGAGAAGGACAATCAAGCCTTTTAGAAGTTAAATTAGAGATTGCCCAACAAATTTCTTTTTGTATTTTAAATTCTGATGTTTTCAAAAGATCCAGCAACCTTGGCACCAAACACGAATCAATAACGGCTTGAACTTGAAGTTCCGTTCCGGCCGCAATATTCGAAATCGTCCAACAACATTCTCGTATTATACTTCTGTGCTTGCATTCAAGAATTTTATGCGACACATTTAAAAAGCCGGCGTTAACTATTGCCTAAAGTTCTACATTCCCTAGTATCTTACTTGGGTCTGGTTGTCATCTCCAGTGACTATGTTCCCGATCGCTCTCATAGCTGCTTTTGTAATTGAATCTGACCCTTTTGAGCCTAATACATCTACCAATATTGGTGGAATGTCTAGTTGAATGGCGATTTCTATTTCTTCTATCTCGCCATCTGTCAAATGCCCTATTGCTGATAGAGTATCTGTCAAAATTGTGTCATCGGAGCAAAACAAGAGCATTTTTAAAATAGGATAAACTTTAGCGCAAAATTCTAGTCTGGTCTGTTGTTGATCTTCGTCAGACGCATCTTTTCGGCAAAGATTGGACAAAGTCCATACACAATTCCTAAATATTGAAATATCAATGTCTCTTTGTCCATTAATGAGTATTTTAATAAAATCAAGAACCGCATTCAGAACCCCGCTATTGAAAAGTATATTACGACATGTAGAGTCGTCTCCTGCAATGTTCCCAAATGCCCATATAACCTGTACAATACAATATAGTGAATTACCTGCCCCTTCATTTCGTCGTCTCCATTAATAAAATGATAAAGCAAGTCAGGAATAATTCCACTTCTTGCCACGGCTAGTGTTTGATACGAAGTTCCAGATGCTATGTTAGTTATAATCCATGCTATTTCAAATTGTATGCTCTTTATCAATTCTCTTTCGGCAGGCGCAATACCCATATCTCCCGTAAATGGGTGCATTAACTTGACGCATTTCTCTAATATGCCGAATGTTAAGACTGTGGCTATTGGTGGATTAGAAAATCTTGAAAGAGCAATACGTAAATGCTTCGCTGAATCTGCAATTTCATTAATATCTGTTGAATCTAATCTCAAAGTATGATATTCCAGTTGGGTAATATCAACGTCCTCTTTTTCAAATTCGAATTCCAATTCTCTAGACGACGAGATACCTCTTCGCTTTTGAAGTTCTTCTATCTGCTTTGATTTTCTAATTTCTACTAAATTCTGGTCACGAACTTGCCTCAATAAGTTCTTGCTGAAAGCGTTATTTTTATATACTGCTTGGCGGTTCTTGATGTTTTGAGGCAATTGTGAAGGCATCGGAGAATATGCTACTTCCGAAGTCTCAAAGAAGAACATATTTATGTAATATGTATTTTATTCAGACTTTATAAATAAAAAAAGTCTTTTTAAGCATTTAAGAGAAGTTTGTTTCAACATGACTCTAAGTAATCCAAAATTAGACAAACATGCGTTATCATTCTAATTTAAGTTGTTGCTTAAAAATGTTCCGGTAATGGCATCACAGAGGACTCGTCTTAGTTTCAAAAATAATGCTTTGACGAAGGATGAGATGAGGAGAAGGAGAGATCAACATAAGATTGAATTGAGCAAAAACTATAGGGAGCTTCAACAACAGAAAAAGCGTATCCAATCAGAAGAAATGTTTGAAAAAATGAAATTGGAAGAAATAAAGGCTAAGGTCCCTTTAATTGTTAAAGGCATGGAGCAATCAGATCTTCAAGTGAAGTTGAATTCTATTATTGAAATGCGGCGATTACTTCTTGATGATGTAAAGGAGATATCAGACATCGCTATATCAGCTGGAGTGCTCAAAATATGCGCAGATATCATCGTACCAATAAAATACGATCAGATCGAACAAATAAATTGGGATGCTGTAAGAGAAATTCAATATGAAGCAATGCATTTAATCAACATAATATCTTCCGGCACAACAGCACATACAAACGCTGTAATTTTAAGCGGATGTGTGCCTGACATTATACAACAATTTAGTTCAGGAGTTTCGGAAATGATGATGAAAGTACATAGTTTTACATAACCTAAATAGGCTATCTGGGCTTTAGGAAACATTGCGTCTGATACGGACGAATGTAGAAGTTATCTATTTGAGTGCGGAATTTTAGATCCAATATTAAGTTACATATCACTCGCTCACAAGAATCCATCCTCTTGTGATGAAAGTATGCTTAATAGTTGTGTTTGGACTCTAACAAATCTATGCCGAAAAGAGAGTGTTGGAGAGACAACAAGAGCCCGATTTTCAGATCAAATAATTTCTGGTGTAAATATGTTATTAGACTTTCCGGATTCAGACATTCAATCTGATGCTTGTTGGGCATTGGATTATTTAACTGAAAATACAAATGTATTTGTTGAGTTAGTTGTTAATGTGGGAATAATTCGAAAACTGATTCAAATACTCGACACTGCCAATGATGATTCATATCTCAGACCTGCATTAAGGGTCATAGGAAATGTCGCCTTTGGACTGGATTCTCATGCTAATGTAATATAAATTTGTAGTTTTTATCAGGAAATCATCAACTCTGGATTTCTAAAAACCTCATTTAGGTTATTGCAGCACCCTTCGAGAAATTTAATTCGAGAAACTTGCTGGGTAATCTCAAATCTTGCTGCCGGTAATCCTGAGCAGATTCAGGCAATTATTAATTCTTCCATCATTCCTCTAATGATACAAACAGCGAAACGTTTTGATTATAAAGTAAAAGCGCAAGTGTGTCAAGTAATTGCAAACGCAACATCTCAGAAATACAAGTACCCCGACCAAACAAAGTAATTAATGCATTAATTGTATATATAGGTATCTAGTGATTCAAGGTTCAATTAAGCACCTCTGTGATACGTTAAGGATTGCCGATGCTGAACTTGTCCAAATTTTATTAGAGGCACTGGAGAACATATTAGAAGTCGGGGAACACTTCAAACAAATTAATGAATCTTCAACGAATGTATATAAAACTGAAATAGAAGAGATCGGAGGGTTACAAACTATCGAGCAGTTATTGAATCACGACAAGAATGAAATAAGTTTCAAATGCCAAGAGATAATATGCAATTATTTTAACGAGGACGATGATTTGGATCTTAATGTCGAAAACCAAGGCCAAATGATATTTGATTTTGAACCGAATTCGATCAAGGTACCTCAAAACGGGTTTGCCTTTTAGAAATAAAATACTTTATTAAAGAAATTTTAAAGAGATTATTTAATCACTAGTTCACTAGATTTCTTGAACGAATGTTTGAATACAATGGAACAGTCATTTATATGACCTGGCTACCCATCATAAAGAGGACACTTTCGCAATTCGCATCATCGGTGTCTGTAAAAAATAAGGAATGAATCTCTTATCAAACCATAAATGAACAGCCAAATGATTGCCCCATTTTAAAACCCCGTTTTGATTTTTGAATATTTCACAATGGAAATTTTGAGGATAAAACTACCATCCCCAATCAAAGGAATCCTATTTCTTGGAACAGGTATAAATTGGATGATACCCAAACATAAGGAACGTCATCCTGTGTTCCAGCTATTCATTGCCTGACTAGATGCCCCATTTCTTGTATCACATGCAAATCCGCTCAATATATGTACTCAAAGAATAGGAGGAGAAATACCAGTATAGCTGTATTCTTTGATTCGGAACATAACGAAAAATTAAGGGAGGCCAATGCATCGGAACAAACTGCCAGATTTCAGACATATCATAATAGAAAAGAAATCTATTCTACAAAGATGTTTATTATAGATTGTGGCAAGGTAAAGTAATAGGGCAAATGTTTATAAGACTTTTTATGATTCAGCAATCTCAATATTGTTGCCATTTTTACAAGCCAATAAACAATTTGCGCCATTTATTGATGGTGTTGTTTTAACTCATCCACATGCAGATGCTTGTTTCGGACTTGACGAGTTACGACAATGGACAATGGTTCTTCAAGAGAACGCCGCTGTGTATTGTGATCAACAAACGTTTTCTACAATAGCGCAGGCATTCCCGTACTTGGTTAATAAAGAGTGCGCAACTGGAGGCGGAGATGTTTCAGATATATCTTTCAGAATGATTGAATGGAATAAAACGTTTGAAGTTTGTGGAGTTGACGTTTTGCCACTTCCAGGTACTCATTTGGCATGGGTTAAAGTAGTTGAGCATGGCATTAAGAATGAAACTGAGCCTTTCATGTGTCTTTCTTTTCACTTTAAAGGAATTTCATACATTTCAGATGTTAGCAAAATATCTGAACAAGGTTTAGGGGAGATGAAGGGAACTACTAAAGTCTTAATATTAGATATGTTAAAAGGTATTCAGTCAAAAATATTATTGTAGGGGATTCAAATTCTTATCATAAAAGTCATTTTACTTTTGATCAATGCATCCAAGTGATTGAAACGATTAAACCAGAAGTTACATTTCTGGTTGGAATGTCGCATTCGACTGAACATGATAAAATGACAAAGAAATTAGAATTATACGAGAATGAAACTGGTCATTATGTAAGATTGGCTTTTGATGGCTTGTATCTTCAGTTTGATGATGACATTGTTCACCCATTCGATCCTTCAATCAATTTACACGAAAATAAAATGTAATAAAATATAAAAATTTATTTAATTCTGCACTGATGGAGGAAATTGATTTTTAATCCACCCGCATTTAACAAAAAAGTCATAAAGCTTGCCAGTCTTGTTGACGTCTATTTTAATCATTTGCCTTGCCTTTGCTCTTTTCAGATGCCCTTGTTTGTGATATTCTGCCATTAGGGTATCTTTAACATTTAAATAAGACTTGGGATTCAATCGTAGCATTCCGCAAAGTTCTCTTTCTTTAGGCGACAGCAATTCAGCGCCGTCTGTATTGTTCATGTCCAGTGGAGTTCCTATTGATATCAAAGCATCTTGATTACCAAACATCCTCCCTCCTTTAGCCCCGCTAAGAAAGTCAGCGATGGATCCAACATCAGTTGAACCAGACGCTCTAATAACTAATTTTGGTGGTTTGACATAAGGCGAAACTGATGGTTCTTTTCTTTTGTAATTGGGGTCTTTGCTTAATATTTTCTCCTTTTCGTACGCTTCCACTTGAGCAAGGGTAGTGAATCCCATTTTCCTGCATTCTTGTAAAAGGGCACAGCGATTCATCAATTCTTTCTCTGCGAACAATCCAGAACAGAAATCATTGAAATCTCCAGGGGTCATGAATCTAGCAAACGGCTTCATTGTATTCAAAATATCTCTTTCTTCTTTAGATCTAGATTTTTCAATGGTTTGCATCTTTTTATAGTCAGTGAACCCCCTCGTCAAAACAAAGTCACGTTTCTCGTATCTTCTATTCAATCTGTCGTAGTAAATTTCAAGCATTGTTAATTTAAGTTCAACTTCAGAGGCTGAATCATCTTCATGAAAGGAAATATCTTTAACCGACATTTCAGCTTCTTGTTCTTGTTCATAATCGAATTCTCCTCTTAAAGGCATGTACCCTTGTATTTCATGGTTTGCAGGAACTGACGTCAATTTTGGTATTTCTGGATACGAATTTATGGCCTTTTCAAACTTTTCTTTCCCTAGCCATTCAAGACCATCCTTTGTAAGAATTTTCGCTTCCATTGACAATTCACGATCATTTGATACATTTTTCTACTATTAATAATCATTCATGTACATACCGGCAGTGGAAATTCGTCGCTGGTCACATAAATATCAAAATAATGCTTCTCACACTCCTCCCTTGTCTTTGTTCCAACCACTTCGCTGATACCCTGCCAATTTCCCATTCCCATTGTTTCAATTCCTTCCAGGAGAAACCATTCTTCTTCTGCAGACCAGTCTTCAGTGTATATCGTGGTTTGAAGTGTATCCTAGTTTCGCAACAAATATCAAATTACAAACACTCTGTAGGGATGTGTATTTAAATGTGAATGGAACTCTGCACCTGCGCTGAAGCACTCTACACAGATATGCGTATCTGCACACACTGCACAGCATATTCTGACGATATGTGTTATATCTTTGTGACAACCGTTGCAGTGGAAATTTACACCGCCCTCTGTTATTTATAGAAATTTTTCTTACGCAGTGCATCTTTTCCTTTACGTTTTCTGTGCGTAAAAGTCATAGACCTAGGTGGCTTGGATTCTTGAAATACGTCAAAATAAAGGCTTTCACAAAATAAAGGAATTCGTGGCGACATGTTTAATTTAAATCTAATAAATTTTGATCTTAAATTAATGCTAGTAAAGAATATAGATTCATTCCAAGTTCATCCCTAAATGAGGCTTAGACATGAATTTGGACGATTGCGAATGGCAACTAGCGTTTGCCGAATCAACCGCGCAACTACAAAAAATATGTGACCTCTACCTTCTAGACCTTCTAAAGCTTCCATTGGATGCGCGCACGACGCAGCTGTTATCAATGCTGCTGAAGCGAATAAAGCTGGACGCGAACGTGTTTATAAATTTCTATGCGGTGTACGATGTGATAAAGACCAAGTACCATCCGATAGGGATGCTTGTAGCTGATGCAGCGTTTAAGCGGATGAAGGGGGACGAGAAGAAGGCAATGTGGGTTGTTTTGAGAGGACTGAGTCGACCGCTGAATGTGCTGTATAAGAGTTATTTGGTGAATTGGGTGATATGTTCGTTGGATGAGATGAGGGGGGAGCGGTTTGATGTTGATCTTGAAACGAGGAGGGTGTTTATTGATGCTTTGTGTGTGTTTCTGTTGTATCCGAGCAATGTTCTGTCGGAGGGTGATAAGAGTATGGTGAATAATCAGGGTGGTGTTGATTCGAAGATGCTGGTTGGAATGAAGCAAAGGATAGTAGAGTTTGTGTCGGAGACGCGTGTGTTTGAGTCGTTTGAAAAGATGGTTGTGTTTGTTATTGGAGTTGGGTTGGAAGGCAGTGAGATTGGCAATCAGAGTGATACGGCGATGAAAAAGCTTGAGAGAATAGACTATGAAAATGAATGGGTAACTAATAGTTGAAACTATAGTAGTTTATTGAAATTATTTTCGGATGGCTGCTTTCAAAGAATGAGAGGAAAATGAATAATCCGAATATAAAGGTTAAACTGTTGAATTCACTGATGAAATCACAGAGGGCGTCACAAAAGATGCCAGAAGCGATTAAAGTTGTATTTGAGGGATTGTTTGGCGAGCATACCAATATGAGGTTGCAGTTGACTGTTTTAAAGTTTGTGTTGAATGTTATTGAGAATCTTCAGATAGAGAACATTGCGCCAATACTAGCGAGTGGCTTGGAGAAATTTGTGTTTGAGAATGCGATGAATTTGGCGCGTAGTTTTGGTATGAATTTGTTTTGATGAGAGATAGAAAATGAGAATTTAATAAATTTGAGTTTCAAGTGTTTGTCAGTCTTGATTGATAAGAGGGCTGGGTTGTATGAGAGGCAGGTGGAGATGGTTAAGAGGATGTTTGGGTTGTTGAGGGATAGTGGGAATAAGAATATAGTGTATTCTGTGCAGCAGTGTATTGTATCGTTGGCAAAGGCGTTGAAGTATTTTGATGAAAAGGAAATGAAGAAATTTCTGTTTGAACAATTAGTAAATTTCTTAAATAGACTTGAGGGGTAGAATGAAACTAAAGCGAGTAAAATGAGTGGAATAAAGTGTTTGAAAATGATGTTTAAGGAGGATGATAGTTTTAGTTTGAGTTGTTTTGTAGTTTGTTGTGGGGATGAATTGGTTGATTTGCAAGAAGAGGCGTATAGTTGTCTGTATAGGGCTGAGAGAATGAAGATTGATTTTAGAGAATTGAATGAAGAGATTAAAGAGAAGAGAAATTTGATAAAGGAAAAGGGATGGAAAGTTTTGTTTAATTTTCTAGAGAGGAATGTGTTAGCGATGGTTGGAGTGTTTAATGTGCCAGAAGATTATTTGATTGTATTTAAGCGAGTTGAAATGAATGATGAGTTGATGGAGAGTATTTTAGAGAGAGAAATTGTGGATGAGTGGATTGATTGGATTTATTTGAATTTTTCATATTCATCTTGTTTATTTTTATTATTTTTAGATTTCTATTGCAAGGGTCATAAAGATTTAAAGTTATTTTCTAATTATGTAAAGAATGGACCATTTCAATTGCAGAGAATGTTGACTTTTATTTTATCTAGAAATGGAATATATCCAAATGAGCCACTTGAGAAATTAGTTGAAATAAAATTGAGTAATGTTAGAGAAGAAGAAGAATGTGGAATTTTGATGTTTCATTCGTTTAATTTGAAAAGAGAAGATTTTGGAAATTTCATGAAAATAATTTTGAAATTTCTGGAAAGTGGGAGAATTGCAGTTGGATGTCAAAGTTTAGAAAATGTTATTAAAATGCAAAGTTTTAATGAAGAATTGAAAGAGATTGAATGTTTTAAAGAGATTGAAGAATTGTTGATGAAAATGTTCAAGAGTGGAAAGGAAAAGAATTTAGAGTTTGTTGGAAGAGTTTTGGCTTTTATTTATATGCGAAGAGAAGAAGAGTTGATGAAAGAGATTGAAAGTTTTAAGAGTGAGAAATCAATGGCGATTCAATTAATAATTGGAGAAATGTTGAGTATTTTAATAGGGAAAGAGAGATCCCCTCAATTCAATCAATGGAAAGTAGAGGTGAAAGTGGAGGTGAAGGGTGAAATAGATAGTGAATTATGTAATAGTCATAAAGCAATTGAATTATGTAATAGTCATAAAACACTTGAAATATTTAATGAAATATTGATTGATGAGTTGATTAGATTGAATGAAAATGAAACAAGACAAATAGTAAAGAGAAATTTAACAATTTGGATTGTTTGTGTTTTGGAACATTTAGGTGACAAATTGAATGAAGAAAAGATTGAAAAGATTCATGAATTTTTAATTCAAATGTTGAAAGAAAAGGAAGAAATTACGACTCAAACATCAGCCAAAGGTAAAGAGATGGTTTAAATAGTTAACATAGGTAATGAAATGTTTTAAGAGTTCTAATAGGTAACCTCTAACTTCTTCTTAATAATAGGTAAATACTTTATCCCTCCTTTATAAAGGAATGGCTGTTTTGTTTTCAGTGGGGAATTCAATATTGAGAAATAAAATGCTAAATTTATTAATAAAGAGTTTAAATGATACAAATGCAAGTGAAGTGAATTCATTAAATGAATTGATGACCCTTGTTAATGGAATAGAGAATCCAGAATTAATTTATCAATTTATGAATATTAGTTCAAATTATAATTCAGAAAATTTAAATAAATATTTTAATCCAATCTTTGAAAAAGAAAAAAAGAAAATTTTACCAAAACTTTACAGATTCAATTTTGATCCATCAATCAAAGTTAGAGAAACAATGAAAAAGATTTTCAATTCATTCAACACTAAAAATTTAATTCAAGAGTAAAACCCACAAGTTTTAAATTCATAAAGTTGTTTCAATGAAATATTAATTGAATGTTTAACTGGAATGGAAAATTTTCAATGGAAAGTTAGAGAATCTTCTTGTTTGGCTTTATCTGATTTATTAAAAGGAAAAAGATTAAATTTAATCAATCAAGATGATTTAAAGAAATGTTGGAGAAATACTTTTAATTGTTTAGATGATTTAAAAGAATCTGTTCGTTTAGCTGCAATCTCAACCTGTACCACACTCGGCAACCTCACATTAACCGACATTGGATATGATAATGGAAATGCGGCAGTTACGAGTAGTAATACTTTTGAGAGTCATCACACTGTTGAGCAAGTTGAAACTACTTCACCTTCTACTTCTAACTCTCCTTCTACTTCTTCACCCTCCACTTCTCCCTCTAACACCTCTAATACTCTTGAGTGTACAATTCCTTTCTTGTTGAATAGTGGATTGTCTTCAAGTGTTGATCAAGTTAGATCTTTCAGTTTAAAAATTATTCTCTCTATTTGTAAATCTTCTTCTTCTACTTTAAAACCATTCATTATCCCTTTAATATCAAAATTATTAGAATCTTTATCTGAATTAGAACCTTCAATCTTCAATTACGCTTCATTCCACTTAAATGACTTGGATCAACTACGCATCCAACTAACAAAACAATCTCCCTCTCTATCTGCAATTGAATCTCTAATTGATCAAATAGACTCTAATAACGATCTTTTAGATAATTTAATTCATTTAATAAAGAAAACAAGTAATTTTATTCAACTATTTTCAATCAGTCGGTTTACCCTCAAAAGTGGGCTGTGCTCGCTTCATTGTTCTATTATTCTCTAAAAGACAAGACTTATTCTCTCAATCAGACTGCGATAAACTATTATACGCAATCTCTGGTATTCTCAACGACAAAAACTCACTCTTAACATCCCTCTACGCTGAATCAGCTTCCTTTGTTTTCATCAACGCTTCATCAAAAGTGCAATCCACTTTTATCAATCATTTAAAAAAACTTTACTTTGAACAATCCTCCTTTCTCTTTCCATACACTCTAACAGAAATACACAACAGAAATTCCGATTGCTTGAAACACCACTACTCTTCCATTCTCCCAATATCATTTTTTGGTTCTTTTGACGACGATAATGATCATTGGAAAACATTCAACAATCACATTCCCCAAAGTAATCAAATACAACGGTTATTACAAGGGTTGATTATTACAGAGTATGTGAAAGAATTTGTAGATTTTATTGAAATTATTCATTCAAACGACTGGAAGATTAAAAAACAGGCTGGATTAACGCTTGCTGCTTTTATAAACAAGAGTGGTAATGAAATAGAGTTTGGTTAATAGAATGGAAGTTTATTGAACCATTTTCAGCTAGATTGTTTGGATTGCTTAAAGAAGCGTTGCAAGGCAAGACGTGGGATGGCAAAGAAGCAATTTTAATGGCGTTTACTAGTCTGTCCGTGCAGATGGTATTGAATGGGTTTCCAAGTGACGAGGCTTTCCAAGTAATTTTATAGGTTTGCGTTGAAAGATTCATTTGAGGGAGGCTGGCAAGAAGAATCTTAAATACAAGAATTATTCGCTGCTTCAGTTGGCGAATTTCGTTGATCAAATTGGGATTGATAAATTTGAGGAAACTTTTGAATTGTTTAGAGAGGTGTTGGAAACTGTTGTGATTAGAGATGAGCAGGATGATAAACCTATTCTTGTTTCGATGATGGCTAATGCTGTCAAGGGAATCATTTTGATTTTACCATCAAGTAAACTAATAAATTTTAATGGTAATGATAGATGCTGAAAGACAGGTTAATGTTGTTTTTAGTTTGATTGAAAATGTTTTAAAGACGCCGCATGTTTGGTTGATTCATTCAGCGGCTATTGAATCTTTAAAGAAATTGTTTGTGAGATTTTCGAGATTTGCACCGCCAAGAGAATTTTTAATTGTTATTTTGGATTTGATTAATTATTCTAAATATAGTTCATTGAAACAGGCCGCTTTGGAATTGTTGGGTTTAATTGAACAGCATTTTGATCATCAAATTGTTGTGAGGAGGCTAGTTGATATTTCGAGTACTGAAAGTGATCAAATTGTTAAAGAAATGATCAAATCATTCATCAATAAATAACAATTGAAATTTGTTTGAAATTTATGATTTATTAATGTAGAATTTGTAGATAGAATTTGAATGAATGATTTACGACTCTTTTGTGTTCAAAATTGTTATTGCAGTTCGTCAAGTTTCTCACTACACGCATTAAACGCTCTCCTCTTGTAATAATACATTGTCAAATACGACTGACACTTTAAATAATCCCTTCTCTCCAAACAATCATGCATCTTATCTTCCAACTCTTTCATCTCCTTCAACTGCTCCTTCATCAGCTCTTTACACATACCAACCTCTTCACACTCTTCAATCTCCTCCATCTTTTCCATCACACTCGCCAAATACTCTGTATCCACAAACCTAGCATCTTCCCTCGTATTCTTCCCATTAATCTCCAACACATACTCGATCGTCAAAATCGGATCAGACAGCGTTTGATACGCCTTGTTAATCAACGACGAAATCCCCTCACTAATATTCTTCTGGTCGGAATCCGCACTGCTGAAATTGTCAGGATGCACCTGCCGCTGCAGGGCCAGGAATCGGTTCCGCAGCTTTATTCGGTCGATGCGCGATTCGACAAGGCCGCTGTTCAGTAGCTCGAAATAGGTAAAGGTATTTTGAGGGAGCTTTTGGAT
>KE560844.1:0-40087 GCA_000442015.1 Rozella allomycis CSF55 | reverse complement strand
ATAATTTTTTTTAACTTATTAAAAAAAGAAACATTGGACGAAGCCGAAATCAAAACGTAAATTGATCTTTTAAAGTATTTTTGAAAAGAAGTTTAAATATAATTACTTACTAGCGTAAAGCTTACAATGTATTTTTAAATAACTCTTTTTTACCATGAATTGAATTTATTCAATTGTGTATAAGCTTAATAAAACTAAAAACTTTCTCGGAGCTTTCTTATTATTTCTTCCTCTCTTTCTTCTTCTTCTAGATCTGCAAATCCAAGTCGAGCCATATCTTCTTTATCCATTAAATCGTTGTCCATTCGACATTTTAAATAGTCTCGCATGCCTCTTCTACAAAGAATAGAATGATCAAAGTTCTTGGACTAATCCTTGAGTATCTAAAGGAAAGCTACCTCGTATAGGAGTTTTCACGAGAGTGGAAATGTTATAGGCTCCTGGCGATGGCTTTTCTTATATTGTCCCTTTGCGAATTTTCAAAATGGAAAAAGGCGCTATTGTTGCAGTGGCCCTCATCGAATTCCATCACACTCTCGGTCCAAACGTATTCAGCATAATTAATTAACATCAAGGTTCAACAAATATATCCACAGTCCTTTACAAACCATCTATCACACGCTTGGAAAAATCTAGCCTTTTTCAGTTTACCAGGTACTCTCCTTTCTTTTAAATAACAGAGGGCTCACACCAAAAATCAGCAGAACATGTCTACTTTCATCTCCCAGTCACCAAAGAAATGGACCTCCCCGACCAATCATGTCTATTCGCTGTTTCCTGCATTGCCCAGATCCCAGTATCGCAATTAGCGCCAATCTCCGTAACCAAAGAAATTACTAGAAGCTCAATCCAAAAAGCTATCGTGGTCGTTTCTACCAACCCTGCTAATTCTTTCGTAAAGAGCAAAGTGGAAATTGCGCTGAGGGCTTATATGAAACAAGACGATCTCACTGATACCAAAATTTTAGAGGAAGTGTATCAGATGCTGAATAGCAAGGCTTTTAGTGCCGATATGTTTTTGGATGGTAATCACATTGATTGAATTGTAGAGGAACTGTTCTAAGGACCATTGTACCACTTTACAAATCAAATATTCTTTTGCTATTCAAACTAATGCTATTGGAGAAAAGAGTAGACAATATTAATTTGAATCAATATAGATTGTTATTTATTCCGCTTATTCAGGTACACTTTCTCAAGTTGTGCATTCCCTGATGAGTCTTCTGCCTGCGATAGACTTGTCAATAACTAATTCGGTGCCTCGACATTCTTCAGCGACTTGTCAGCTCATTCCACCTAGAGAATCTAAACACACGCAATCTAATGGACTACCATTAGTCATATTTGACAGAGTATGTGATTATTACTTGGCTTATAGTAGGATAACGCAGTTTTGCAGCCATATATCCCCTTGAACGAAATAGACTATGTTTGCACCAAATCTTTAAACCATTTTCTCATTGGAATTACCAATACTATATTACTAAAAGTAGAGTTTTTCAACTACGACGTATTCTTCAATGTCGACACTGGTGTGATCGATTTGAAAGATCAAGATGACTTTGTCTTGTCAACCAACGATAATCATTTTATAGAAGAAATATGTCTTTATTTATCTCAATTTCCTGATGATTTGGGTAAATTGCTTAGTTTCGTAAAATAGATGATATTGTACTGATAAATAGAATTGAAGATGAAATAAGGCGATATTTTCAAAAATACCTCTTGTCGTTCTTTTCAACGTTTAGATATTTTCAGTCCTTAAAGTCGTCAAATGATATTGCTACTGATGGTGATCAATTTTGTATCTGTTCATAAAGAAATCATCAACTTGGAATCTTTCAATTTAAATTTCATTCATAAATGGCAGAATACTGGTAATTTCCATAGGTGGAATATGAAATCGTCGCCTTTACTGCATGAAATGTACGAGCCTGGGTAAACAACTCTTTCCAATATTAACAATTAGATTTCCTGTTAATCAACGATCAACCCTACAGAATTTGGTGTCCGAGGTGTCCTCAAAAATAAAAGAGTCTGGTTTAGACAAAATTGCTAATAGTATGAAGTCAAAAGTATCGACTACTTTCGGTAAGGTTTAATAGTATTCAGGGACAGGATCTTTGTACAGCGATGAAACAAAAG
The DNA here is from genome assembly GCA_000442015.1 of Rozella allomycis CSF55. Lineage (NCBI taxonomy): Eukaryota > Fungi > Rozellomycota > Rozella > Rozella allomycis. The sequence goes on along the minus strand of KE560844.1, from coordinate 37,942 downwards.
ATAAACTAAACCAAGTTTCATCATCTGTCACTTCCAAAGTGGCCTCCATATGGGAATCACTCTCAAGTTGACCTCAATTTTAAACAATAAAGCATTTTCTAGAATATTACTATGATTTATTGTGCTTAACGGTATTTCTTGAAACCAATATCAGCAGACTTTTCGCGGAAACATTGACGACAGAGATTCAATCCATACTTGCGAATCAAACCAGCACCGTGGCTGCAAAGACGGCTAAAATAAAAAATAAAATATATTTTTACCATTCTCTTGAGCCTTTTCCAAAGCGACGTGGATGTGAGTTCCAAACGTTTGAGTGAACCATTTTAAGATTTTTCTTCAACCAGGGGTTACATAGGAAATTTCATAAATACGAACTAGAATTTTTCAGTTAAGGTACTGTGTGGTAGTAGATGAAAGTTTTTTAAAATTTCCTCCTTGGCAACCGCAATGCAAAGAAGATCCTCCACCTCGTCATATTCAGAAGATCCCAATAGAAAACATGGGGAATGTTTTTATGCAATCAAAACTTTTGTGGCTAGTCTTGAAGGGCAAATAACGGTGTATAAAAACGATGTGTTAACATTACTTGATGATAGCAATTCATACTGGTGGCTCGTACGTTCATTAAAATCTGGAGAGGTTGGCTATGTACCAGCTGAGAATTTGGAAAATGAAAATGAAAGAGTAGCGAGATTTAATAAAGATAAAAACGTTGAAGTAAATTTGTGAATTGTATTTTTTAGGTCACAGGATTCCGCGATGAAGAGAATTATGATGATTTTATTAAAGGCAGAAATATATCGAAATCAGTTTCTTTTGATAGCGCTCGAATTCAATATCGAATTATTTACAATGATGAAGAGAATAGCATAATAGAGGAAGATGAAAGTGAACTGGAGTCTGATTCTTTTGAAGATGAATCGGAAGAAATTGAGATTGAAGATAAAGAGGAAAGTGAAAGAAGCTTCCGAGAATCAGAACAAGAATCATCTATTCCCCCGAGTCCTAAAACTGACGCACCAAGAAGAAAATCTAAAACGTCTGTGTTATTTTCAAATGTACGATTATATTTTCTTATTTTAAAAGATTGTGAAACAGATATCTAGAAAACCGAAAAAGAAAATTTTAAAAGATGTAACTACTAAATGTTTTTGTGAAATATAGACCAATGTTCAAATATTGAGAATATTTGCGAGTTCAACTTGTGCCACAGACTCACTTTACAAAACTGTGCTTGTGACACCGACAACTACAATTGATGATATTGTTCAGTTAGCTGTGGACAGATTCATTCTTAACAACGATGCGTCCGATTATTTTTTGACAGTAGTTGACATTGAAAACCGTAAATAATTCTATAAAAGTTAAAAGCTAAATTTAAAGAATTGGTGTTGGATCGAAATGCGCATTTCAAAAAAGTATTTGAAAGTATTTTAAATAGAGATATTGATGCCGGCACTTCTTCGTTTTTTGAAATGCTCAATCAAGCAAATATATCTTCAGTTCACAGAGCTAACATTGCCAAGAATGATGATAGCCGATTGGGTAGTTTATGGGGAGTCTCTGACTCAAAGAAACTTGGTGCCATGAAAGGAATTCGTTTTATTTTGAATAAAAGAGTTAATTATTCAGAGAAAACTAACTTCTTTATTAGAGTTTACACGGAAGGAGACACGTTAGGTCATGGGAAAATGGAAAGTTACAAAACTATCGCTGTTGATTCTTTAATGAAAGTTCGAGATGTGATTCATCTTATCCTTCCTAAATTCAATTTGATTCGTGAAAAAGGGAAAGATTATGAACTGGTAGTTATCAAAGAGAATGAATCGCGAGGTAAACTTTTTATTAAATGTTAATCAAAGAAAAGACCGAACTAAAACTTCACAAACATGACAATCTTGTTGAAATTCTTCAAAATTATAATTTAATTCCTTCCACGGTTCACTTTCTATTAAGGGTTACCAATGATCCAGTCGCCGCTACTTACGCAAGTGTGTTTGAAAATATTGGAAGTAAAACAAACTTGTTGAGCATTATAAATTCAACCAGTAACAGACCTTTAACACGATGTGCTTCTGACGGTTATTTAATTGATAATTTTGTCCATGTTGATATCAACAAATTAAAAGAATGCCAAGTTTGTTCAAGTCAACCAATTTTGAAGAAAGAAATTGAAGCTTTTCCTTCGGTAAACTTACAAGAAATGAAAATAATTCAATAAATAAAACGCAGCGTATTTAGAAAAACTCATTTTTTTAAATCGTTAAAGATTTTATTTAGTAGACGAATGTAAAGCCAGAGGAATATTTCTAAGTTGGTTCCGGGGTTCTTGACACAATCATAAAGCCAAGGTATTTCGCTAAGGATACACTAATGTGTTCAATCAAGTGCTCTTTTTCTGCCGAAAATGAAGTGCCACGGCGAATGGACTTTAGCAAAGCGACCTTCTTTGCCCACGAAACCGCTGAATCATGGAAACCCCCCTAAAGCATCAAAAATAAGAGGAATAAACCCTGCTCCTAACACTGAAAGTTCTTCACTGTATTTCTCTTCCATTTTAATCGCAGCAAAATTAAGATGAGCTCCAATGTTTCCTGCTGCCTTTCCTGGGTTGGATGAGGTAAAAGGCGAGACAACAGACACATCAAAAGCAGTAAATTCACCATTCCAGGAAGCGATTGTAAAATCGGGACGTTTCTTATCATCAGGAAATAATCTAGAAGGTTCCAAATCAACTCTAGCGCCAACATCGCGTACTACGGCAGCGGACACACGCACAATGTCATTGTGTCTTTCGATACGTTCAGCTGAGGCACAGGCGATAGAATGATCTCCCATTTCATCACTATGACAAAAGCAAACAGGGCAAATAGAACTTTTTTGGTACTGGGTAAGTCCTAAACGTAAACGAAGAGCAGCCGAAAAAACTTTGGATTCAATAGCAAGACCCAAACTTTTAATAGGTACCACATTCAAAAAAGCACCAGAGTAGTTAATGGAAACTGAGTGGAGGCGGGCTTTTTCACGATCATTTAAAGACGTGGACATGAGACTGTTCTTACTGGATGTATGAATACATTGAGTTAGAAAATGCTGCGGTTTTGGGACTTCCGACAAAACATCATAATCAAAAGGCTCTCCACTCTCAGTAACAATAGCTAAAAAAGACTCTTGCGAACACGCTGTTAGGGGATCATGCTCCATAGGGTAAATAGTATTACGAAGCTCATTTGTTTTTCTTTTTATTGTAAAATTTTAAAAATGCCGTTTTATCTTCAGCTGATTTAACCGAAAGCAACCGAAGTTTTGATAATCGAGAAAGAGCAAAGCAAACAGATTGCAATAATGGTTCTTCGCTCAGTAATTCACGAGACAATTGAAAATTATTCATTGATCGTATTGTGATTGAATTATAAAACTAGAATATTATAGGAAAGATGGAAAAATACTTGGCTGCATAAACCAAAAATGTGACTCGAGAAAGATTCGCAAACATATGTGGGCGAAAAGTTTAAAAACTCATATCTTATCGAAATCAAATGTAATCTTTCTTTGATAGGTTGTAGATTAATGTTAGCTGGCTTCAAAATAGCCCGACCATTCGACGTTGTACCCTATGACAAAGTTATTGATCTTTTACTTCAATAAAAAGTACATATATATCATTTGATAAGTTTTCGACTAATACACGTTTGCCAATATAATCTCTCTTTGTTATGCAACATATTAACGCATCGTAAAATGATAAAACTTGCACACAAGTATCGTCTTTGACGTCTGGAAACAGAAATAAGCAAGAATATCTAAAATATTAAACTCAATGGTAAAGCCCTACATATATTTGCAATAAATAATATCGATATAAGAGCTAAAATGACTGACTATTATTGCGTTATCAGAAACCTGTGCGTTGGTTTGCTTTGATTTCCAGTAATTTAGGATATAAAATACGATTACCTCTTAACAAATGGTGCACAGTTAACGCATAAGAAACCACATAAAACCAAAATCGACTTTCCAAAGGCCCGATCGATTAGAACTTGTACTTTTTTTAAACGTAGAAAGGATAAAATAGTGTCAAAGATTAACCAATACACCATTAAAGTCGCTATAATTGGTATTCTCACCAAAACAAGAAACAATCCGAAAAAAACTGTGGCCACATTATATTTACGTTGTGTAGGAAGAAATGGATGAATTCCTGTACCCGGATCCTATATTATTGCTATCAGAAAATATTTCATACCCTCCAGTCATTGAATTTTTCCATTCCTGTTTTGAGAAATTCACCGAAAAAATGATATATTGAAATTTGTTCTTTCACACTGGAAATTAATGTCAGACTTGTAGTGGTTTTTGCTCTAATTATACGTGTTCAAACATACAAATATGACTCCAAATCAGACATTAACATGATAAAATGGCAAATCTAACACGCGAAAAAACTATTTATTGAAAATTGATCAAAATAGGAGACACATCACCATATTTTTCAATCAGAAAGTTGATGCCATTATCTAGACTCTCTTTTGAAGCTGTGAATGTAAATTCGGGCATTGCTTTATATTCCATATCATCCTTTGTGGTGACAATATCAATATTTTCTTTAACTATACTTTCTTGACAGTCAATATAATTTTCAACATCAGAGTGGATCGATAATGAAACAACACTCTCGGAATCCGCCTTTTCAAGATCTATACAAGGTGCTGCAACCATTGAAGTAGTTTTTGCTTCTTTTAAATAAATAGTATTATTTTGTCTTTCGGGTACATGATTAGCCTTGAAGAAGTTTGATATCTGTGGAGATGTTTTTTCAATAACTGGTAAATCGGTGTTTTTACTTTGGAAATTATTGGTAGACAAAGGCTGCATAACCATAATATTATCTTTCTTTGGTAAATTAGTCTTGTTTTTATCGTTAAAATTTTGAAAACCCGGTTTCTCTGATGCAATTATCGGTTTCTCAGACCCAATTACCTGTTTCTCCGTTGAAACATTAACGATCTTGGCGTTATCTGTTTGAACAGTATCAGCCTTTGTTGTCTTAATCAGCATACTTTCGTCGAAAAATTCATTCTTTCTTTGGCATTTCAAGCAAAATGGCTCCGTTAATCTATTGATGTTTCCACATATACAAATTTTCAAATCCTTTGGTAAAGAAGAGCTATTACAACACAGACAAACTTTGACATTCACAGGATTACTAACCAAACAATGCTTGCAAGTCCAATCCTGCGTGTCCTTATTTACACTCTCCTTATTTTGCCCATCCAGAGTCCAACTCTTGCTTTCCTCTTTAAAGAAATTAAACGATATAGGATTTTTAATTTTAATACGTGCACTCAAATTCTTTGACGCCCTTTTCTCTACCTTTTGCACTCGTCGTTGCGCGGACCTTGATAAACTTTCCTTGGAATTCCCAAAATTACCAGACCCTTTTTCAAAACTATTTTTCACTGAAAATGGCGAGTTCATAGTTCCACACGCGTAATTGAATTACCGACTTTGCGCCAACCAAGCCACTAAATTTTTATGATAAAAGGCTCTCATCAAGAATATCTGACGTTCCAAGGCAGTTCGCATTTCCGGCAGCGTATAATGATGTCTGCGCTTAGTCAAAAGGCGGTGAAAATAGAAAAGATACGTTCGAACAGTACGAATCCTGGATTGAGTGGTAAGTTAATGTGATGTGTTTGTTTAGAAACGGAAATTAAATTTTTGAAATTGATAGAAGCTATTACGAATGGATCGACTGTGCAGATTAGCTATACGGGGACGAGTGTTGTGTTTCGGCCGGGTGTTTTGGTTGGAGGCAAGGTTACTTTTGACGCGACGAATGAGAGATGTGTTACTTACTGGTTGGAGCCGCTGTTGGCTATTGCGCCGTTTTGCAAGGAGCCGGTTTTGCTGACGATTAGAGGGGTGACGAATAATGATGTTGATTGCAGTGTTGATGCGTTCAGAACTGTTTTGTTGCCAGTGTTGAAGCAGTTTGGCATTGCGCAAGAGCCTGAATTTAAAGTAAAATGAAATGAAATAATTGAATAGATTGTAAAGAGAGGATATGCGCCTATGGGAGGCGGCGAGGTTTTTTTCAAATGCCCTGTTGTAAAACAACTGAAGCCATTGGAAATGCTTGACTGTGGGAAAATCAAAAGAATTAGGGGTATAGCGCATGCGTCCCGGGTGACACCGCAAATGGCAAATAGAATGGTTGATGGTGCTAGATCTGTGTTGAACCAGTTTATACCTGATATATATGTGCATACAGATGTATTTAAAGGCCATGAATCAGGAAAGTCGCCTGGATATGGAATTATACTTGTTGCCGAGTCTACAACTGGAGTATTGTTGTCTTCGGAGATGATTGGAGAAGCTGGACAGGTACCTGAAGAAATGGGCAAGACGAATGCAGCTAGATTGTTGCAGCAGATAGAATGGGGTGGGTGTTTTGATGCGAGTTGCCAGTGGTTGGTGTTGTTGTTGATGGTGTTGTGTCCTGAAGATGTTTCAAAGGTTAGGTTTGGGAAATTGACTGATCAAAGGTAAGATATGGTGATGTTGTTTATAGTGTGCAATTTTTGAGGGATTTGAAAAAGTATTTTGGAGTCAAGTTTAAGATTGAAGCAGACCATGAAACAGAAACAGTTGTTTTGGGATGTGTTGGAATTGGTTATATTAACTATAACAAGAATGTTACATAAATAAATTTTATTGGCATTATAGAAAATGAATTTATTAAAAAATGAATTTCATTTATTGGAGGGATATAAATTTCTATTGAATAATTTAAGAATTTGTTACTTGAAGTGAATCTTCTAATGGAACGTTAATTTGATGTTTAGATTTGAAATACTTTGAACAAACTTTAGATGCTTCATCCAACCTAATTTGATGAGAGACCTAAAAAATTACATTTGAAATTCTAGTAGATGATTAATTAAAGCATGAATGTCATCTTTATCAATTAAATAATTAATGAAATCCAAAAGATGACAAGTATTAACGAATATGCTGTACAGTTTGTTTTGGTTGACATAATTGAATATTTCGAGTATAATAAATCGCTACATGAGAAAGAAAAGAGTTTAATACTTTTAAAAAGAATTCAGAATCATTTAAAAGGTTTACAAGAGTTAAAATGTTTGCAGAATTCAAGGAATTCTAATTTAGAGATTTAAGACATGAATTACATTGAAATCGTTTGGGAAAAGAACAAAGATTGAGCAACATTTGATTAGAGGATCATTTATGAGATTTAGATCTGATTTAATTTGAGATTCATTTAATTTAATTTTTGAAATTTCAAACAATAGCCTTAAGCAACTAAAAGCTAACTTTGCATTATTTGAACTGTTTGAATTATTTGAACTGTAATTGTTTGAACTGTAATTGTTTAAAGTGTTGTTTGAATTGTAATTGTTGGATAAACAGTTGGATAATAATTGATGAATAATAAAAGTAATATTGTTAATAGAATTCAATAGATTTTTAGAAAACAAAAAGTAGATTGAATCGATGATTAGATTGAATTGGTTGAAAGATAGAAATGAATTAATGACATTTTTCCACAATGAGATATCAGTTAAAGAATAAAAAGTATTCAAACTGAAGATTAATTGAATTGCTTTTGGATCATTGTTGTAATTTAAGTAGATTGATTTAGCTAATAGTTGTTTATCTTGAGTGATGAATTCTTTAATAGTTTTTGGAATTTTCAATTCTTCAAAGGTGGCCATGAAGAGTAGAATTTTGTGGTAATCTTTAATCTCGTTAAAGTTGTGAATTTTATTAATTTCAAATTCTGAATAGTTTGATAAGAGAACAAATAAAGCTCTGATTCTCATTTGAGTTGTAATCTTATTAGTTTTTTGCTAGATTAGTTTAAAGAGAAGAGATTACTTGATAAGCAATGTTTAATAGCCAATGAATTTGTTTATCTGTTGGCATTGAAGAAAGTAAATTTAAAATATGTTTATTAATCTTTTCTTCATTTTTAAAAGTGTTTAATTCACTTCTAGTAACTCTTAAAATATAAATAAAATTTAAATCATTTGGATCTGTTGTATTTTTAATAATTTTTTCATTTAATAAATTTACTTTGACATTTTCAAAATCTAATGAATGTCTATAACTTATTTCTGAACAAACTTTATTAAAATCTATTTCTTGAATTTCAAATAGATCAGAAATTATTTTTTCAACATTTTCATTCATTAATTTTTCTAATCCCAATTCTTTTAATTGAAATTCTGTTTCTGAAAATGAAATTGTCTTTTCTAATTTATTCAAAGCTTTCAAACAAAGATTCAATTCTCCTTTTGTATCTGTAGAGTCACCAGAGTCTTTATCAATAGCGTCATGACTCATTGTATCCATTGTATCTGTAGTGTTTATTTTAACATTTTCTTTATCATCTTCATTAGCGTTACTGTTGTCGTCTCCACTTTTAATCTTTTCATCTCTTCCAACTCTCTTATCACCCCCTCCCCCTTCAATTTCATTTTTCCATTCATTGGCCAGTTTGAAAGACAATTTAAGAAACTCAATTTTGAAATTTCCAGAATCAAATTGATCAGCACAATATTTAGCAACCCCAACAGCAACTTGTTTATCTTTAATCAATTCCAAACAATTCTTAATCTGATTTATTATTTGTTGATTCAAACAAGGATTAGACAGTAATTTATTTATAACACAAATGTAAAACTTTGAAATTTCTATTTCTAATGGGATTGATAAACCAATTAAAATAGACAAAGAATTAAAATCTAATTCATGATTAAGAATCAGCCACGGATCTTTTAAAATCAATTCAAATGAAATTCTTTTTCTACTTGCAGGATAATTCTAATTAAACTAAGCTTTATAAAATTTACATTGATTAATTCTTGAATAGATTTCTTATCATAATCTTTAACAAATTTAAATTCTTCTTTCAATGGATCTTTATTTCGTTCATAGTTGATTAAACATTTCAAAATAGATTCAGATTTCTTACAAAATGAATTTTCTTTATCAATTTTCAAAATCAATTTTAAAACAAATTCAATTTCTATTTTTAAATCGCAATTTCACTTTACTTGAATAATCAAAAGGAGAAATATTGTTTAAAATTTCATTCAACAATAAATCTTTCAATTTTTCTTTATTTTTAATTTCTTCAATAACATTTAAAACATTTCCTTTAAACTCTCTCTTTTTAATACTCTGTTGAATAAATTCAAAGTAAGCAAAGTCTTTATTAATATCAAAACATTCACAATAATCTTTAACTGATGAAATATCCAAATCACTCTTTTCTAATATCATTGGAATTAACGTCTTTTGGTATTCCCCAAATTTACTAGTTCTGAATTTCACATTATCAAATGGTATTTCAAGTACATTCAAATGGTACCACCAAATCCCATTCTTTTCCAATTGCTGACAATCAACAAAAAATGATCTCTGATTCCATAAATTACCACACGCCATACCAATACTAGCCAACTTTATTAATCTCAAATAATCATTTCCAATTGTACTCAATCCACCCTTTATTAATAATAAAGTTGTTTTACTCTGAATAAATTAAATGCTGTTTCAACTGGCAATGATATCATCAATGAAACTGCCACTTCACAATCCAATTCTTTAAAACTAAACACTTTTCTTAAATAAGGCTCAATTATAGTCTTGTTTGGTTCCGATATCATCAAATTATTTCGTATTAACAATGCTGATTGATAATACCCCTGTTCAGTCAACATTTCAACTAGTCCATTTAACGGATTCTCTTCATAGCTCATTCTACCTTTAAGTTTTGATTCTTTTGATATTAATTTAAATGTTTTAGATGATTTACAAAAACATTTCAAAGCTTCTCCAAAACTTTCTCTTGTGGGCATGATCAACCCTTGTTCAAAAAACATTTCTGAAAAATACAAATTTTTATCTGAATTTGAAATTGGTTTTAAATAATCTCCATCTTCAGTCTTTTTAAATATTATCAATAAAATATAGACTAATTTATACTCTTCCAAACAAACTATTTAAAAGATTAAAAATAGATTTACAATCTAGAAATTCAGAATCACAAAAAGATAAAGAAATGTTAATGAAATATAAAATTTGATTTAAAATAAATTCAATTGAATCAAACTGATTGTAATTCTCCCAATGAGAGTTTAAATATTTTATAAATCTAATACAAATTCTTAACAATTCTACACTAGTAAATGAATCTAAATATTCATTGACAATAATCTTATTAAATTAATTAATAAATGTTTACATTGCATAATTGAATCATTTTCAAATGATCACCTTGATTAGCACTCTCTTCAGCATATAGTAAATGCATTGTAACTTTGGATATTCCTAGCAAGTAAGCCAATCTATTTATTTTAGAATTATTAAATGATTTCTTTAAAATGAAAACTAATTGTATTTACTTGAGATTTAATGTAATCTTTGCAAGTCATTTCAACAAATGAAGTGTTCATTAGCTGAGAAACAGTAAAAGGTAAATTAAACTCAATGTAGAGTAAAGAAAGTCTTTCTAAACAATTACAGAAACTAATAATGTTTGTAAACTCATTAAATGAAATATTTTTAAATAAACTTTCATTCAATAGTTGATTGTGAGTGTTAAACAATTCTTTTGAGATTGGAAGCATTGATTCATAAACCCATTTCAATTCTTCATCATTTAAATCATCTTCTTTTGAACAATCTATTAATTGAATCAACCAACCAGAACAATTCTTTAACACTTTGTGTTTCATTTCCACTTCCAATTCATTTAAATATTCAATATTATTGGCTTTATTAAATCTACATAGAAAACATAATCTATTAAAATAAATTTCATAAATATTCCAATTGTTAAATTCTCTTGTTATCTTTAAACAATCTGAAACTGCATCTTCATTTGGATTATTTATTATTCTCATTAAAGTTGTAAATGAAAATAAAGAAGATGAAATTGAATTTAAAGATATTTTATATTTCTTTAAAATAGATCTTGTTTTTAACAATTTTATTTGTTCTTCAAATTCATTAAACTTTAAACAATTCTTTAATTCAAATCCCTTTAAAATTTTATTAAATTAAATTTACCATTTTTATTAAATTATTCAAAGTTGAATCTGAATCTGAATTTGTAAATTCATTTAACAAAATTGTTGAATTTATTAAATTTTCTGAATTCAAATCTTTTAATAAATTCAAAATTAATTCCATCTTTTTATCATCTGATTTCAAACAGTTTATTAAAGAAGAAATAAAATCTAAATCTTCAACTTTTAAACAATAATCAACAATCAATTCTTCATAATCAATCCCCCTCTTAATACAAAATGGTTTAATATGATTTTCTATTTCTTTTGGTATCAATTCAATGCAAGTTATTCTTTCCATCATCACATTTATCACACCCTGGTCACTTAGATCATCACCCAATCTTTTTATTATTGAATGTTTCTCTTTCAAATAAACAATCAACTCCAATTCCACCTTCAATCTATTAATATTCTCATTTGAATTAAACTTCCAAACTATATTCAAAAACTCTAAAGCTAACGATGCATTTTGAAGGTAATGTTCAATAAACCTACATCTTTTCTCCACCCATTCACTCATTTCTTCTTTAATCAAAATAGAAACTAGAATAGAATAATCTTTCGGGTTTCTATTAGTAGGAATATTCTCTAACACTTGCAAAACATTTTCAATCTCTTCAAAATGTCTCTTTATTAAAACAAATGACTTGTAAATATCTCCTTGCTTCAAATACTTTATTGCTTCTTCATACATTCCAATTCTCTTAAATCTCTTCCATTCTTTTACACTCAAATTCAACAATTTAAACGTTCCAAACTTATAAACCAAACTTTGCATAATTGGAAACCTTTCAATCCCAAAATCATAAATCAAATTAAACGATTCAATAGATTCACATTCAACATTCAAACAAAAATCTAAAATAAATTCTTCATCTTCAATCTCATTCAGCTCATTTATCATCTCTTCATTAACCACAACATTGTCTTGCTCTCGTAAATAAATAAATTTAGATTTCAACACATCCTTTAAAAAGAACATTTATAGTATTTACCATTGTATTTAAATTAAATTCTTTCGCTATCAATTTAGCTTGCTCAAAATCATTCTCTTTAATTCTCTTGCCATACAACTTTAATGGATTAGATTCATGAAATGATTTCAATTCACATCCATGCTTAATAAACACACTATCAGACTATTTTAACTTTCAATTTCTATTACATTTAAACTGCATTCAACAAACGTTATTTCTTCTTTAAATTTATAGGAATACAAAACATTCAATGTTGGAATTTCCAATATATTTAAATCATTGTCACAAATACATAAAATGAATTGATTGCATATCTTCACATCAATAATTCTTTTATCAAATGCTTNTTGCCATACAACTTTAATGGATTAGATTCATGAAATGATTTCAATTCACAGCCGTGCTTAATAAACACACTATCAGACTATCTCAACTTTTAATTTCTATTACATTTAAACTGCAATCAACAAACGTAATTTCTTCTTTAAATGTATAAGAATGCAAAACATTCAATGTTGGAATTTCCAATATATTTAAATCATTGTCACAAATACATAAAATGAATTGATTGCATATCTTCACATCACTAATTCTTTTATCAAATGCTTTCCATGCTACTGCTATCATCGACTTGTAATCCCACAAATACAAACTTAATTCTTCAATAGTCAGTAAAATCCCTCTGTTCTCTTCATACTCACTTGTCTCGATGTTCTTGATAAATGAATTGAATGGGCAATAGTCTATAATATCAATACATTCATTCCTTCCTATCTTGACTAGTACATTCTCTCCACTCCCACAAAACAAATATTCATCCACATCTCTCGCATATATTACTTGGNTTTCTTCGCAATCAATTCGTATCATTTTATTCTGTATCTTATCTTTCACATTGTATCATCTTTACTTGCTCAACCGATATGCTTTGTATATCAAGTTCACTTATAAATAGTACAATTTTATCCTCTGTAATTATTACTACATCTAAAGTTCCATCCTCCTTTTCAAATATTCTCAATTGCTGAATATCAAATCCCAAGTTTTGGGAAAACACTTCCTTTTCTTCTTTCAAATCCAACACATATAAAATATTCGTTTTATCATATCCTACAACGTATTCCCTTATCATCTTCATCTCAACTAAATCATTTTCTATCACAAATACATTTAATATCTACCAAACTCAAATGAACATTTCAAAGAATAATCAGAATTAACTAGATACAGCTCTTTCTTTACAATAACAAGACTATACGGGCTGCCAACTACTAATCGATTGACACTTGCCTATTAAATCCAAAACGTTTAATATACCGTAAACTCCAAATGACTCTGCATATTATGTATCACATCCTTTTTCTTTTCGTTACTCAACAATTCCACGCCCGATTTCACGACCCAGAAAGGTCGATTCTCTGGATCCATCATGCGCCACATCCCGCGCATTCCCCAAAAACAATGTGACCACAAACCAAATCATCAGCATAAAAAACTACACATTCCACACAACATCTAAAATTCCATAATCCCCATTTAATCAATCTATCAAATTAGCATGGCCAGCCTGCTATTAAACCCTGTATTAAAATGCACGCAACCAAGCCACATCCAGGATGAAAAAAATTGGGATTGTGCTCATCTTTTATTTCGCTCTCGCCGTTTTCTGTCGCAAAAAATATAACAGGGTTGTAAAAGACACTTTTCTCAGCCCAAACGCTACGGAACTCGCCACATTGCTGCCACCCGAGTTTCAGCAGAATTTCAAGAATATTAAACACCCCTACTGCCACATTTGCGGAATGCCGATGCTGCAATCAGGCGCTCATAAACATTTGCATGCTTGCTACGCCAAGGCGCACAGAGCAAACAGCACGTTTCTGTTACTGCCACCGTTAATTAATCCATCGTCAAAGGTGTTTTGGGATGATATGTCGGCGTCCACTAGACATGATATCATGGTTGAAAAGGACGAGACAGTCCTCCACAATGCGTATTCCAAGTTTTATATTAATTTGGCCTCCGCAGTGAATATGGTCATGACTCAGTATAGATGCTTCGAATGTGGAAGAATATTTAATAGACAGGATGGTTTCAATAGCCATGTTAAAGGTCATAAGCGGGAAAAGAAATCGAAAAGACCACAGGCTTTACCGAAAAAACTCGAGACGCAAATTTCTTATCATATGGACGCACTTAAAAAAGAGTTAACAAAGTGCAGAACTATGATAAATCAAGAAATTACACCAATTACTGTGCCGACGAGGAAATTCGAAGATGAATTTTACACGAAAAGAAATCTTGTTACCAAATTAAGTCAAGAATTGGTTACTTGCTGGAGACGACTGCAAAGCGTGAATACTAAGAGCGATAATGTTGTGTCTAATGTTGTTGAATCTAAACCAGAAGTTCGAAAAGAAAACAGCCTCAAGGAAATTAATTTGCGGGGTACAACTGATTATTCTCTTGATGATTTAATATTTTTAGAATCGTAAATAACATTATCAATATTAAAAAGTATTTCATCAGGGATTGAAAATGTTAATTTGGCGGAATTTTTAGAGGAAGAATCAAAATTAGCTCAAGAGCAGGTACCAAACTCTCAAGAGTAAATCCTATAATGTTTTTAAAATAGTGATGCAGCGAAAGTAGATAATGAGGCTGAAATAAAAGTTAAAGGCAATGCGACCAACAGTCAAGTAGAAGTTCGTGACAAAGAAATTGCATCGTTTTCAGAAGATGAATTAAAATTTCTTGATTTGTAATGAATTAAATACTTATGGATTAGAATATCTGAGAAAATTAAAGATGATGTGGATTTGAACCAATTTGATTTGGGAGATGTAAAATTGGATAAAGAAGATGGTCTAATTTCCGCAAAGGAAAAGTAACATATTTTTACATTAATAAAAAGACCCTCCGAGAAAGATGAAGAAATCTTGTTTGAGAAACTTGAAAGTGAAGTTCCATCAACTATAGAAGACTCTGATGACGAAACTGAAGTCGACGATGTTGCTGATTCGAAAGATCAAAATAATGAATTTGAAGATGATATGGCCAATGATGACTCCGACGGTGACACTGTTGTCGATGATTCTTCTGGTGAATTGGAAGAAGTCCACAAGTTTTATGCGGAAAAAATAAATGACCTTCAAAGCAAAATAGATGAGCTTTCAATGAAAATACAAGAACAAAACCAACAACCCACCGCACCTTGCAATTGTGACAACTCTGAAAGTGAAAGCGATAAATTGATAGCTCTGATTGCAGCGAAATTGGAAAAATGTTTAAATTCACGCCTGAATACTGCGCAATAAACGATTCGATTTATTTTATTGTTATTATATTTCAATATTTATACTTTAGCTATAATGGACGACACATTTAAAATATACGATGACTTGAGTAGACTGGGTCAAAATTTAAAAATCCCGTATCTGAATCACCTGTCTAAAATTCTCTCGCCCCCATTAACAAGAAAATTAGGGAATTCAGCAAACAAGTATTTCAACATTCGGGATGTCGATGCTGGCGAATTTAGATCAACACATCAATTCTTATGTGATTGGATATATGGATGGAATGTTGCAATAGAAGATTTTGACGAAAAAGAGTCAAATATTGAAATTCAAAGGGAACCACGCAGCTTTACTCTAGATGACGAGGCGGAGAAACAAGAGGCAGAAAAATTGATTAGAGCATTTGAAAGACTTGCTGAAGGCTATCAAGATGTTTTAAAAAAATGGAATGCTGAACTGGAAGAACGATCATTGAATTTGAAAATTGATGATGATCAACCTACGGAAAACATTCCACCGATGGAGAGTATAAATTCGATAAAGACAATTACTGAAGAAACAGACACTGAAGAGCTTTCATCTAAGGGTAACTCTATAGACTTGGTAGAGGCTATTGCATCAGAGGAGAAGATACAACCGCCGTCATCCAACTTTATTGACGAGTTTCTTGAAGACTTGCAAGGCCCCTATAGTCCTGACCAAATTTACACTTTCATAGATTCTATCATTGATTATACTTTCTTGAGGATAACTTGTTCCATAGTCTCTCTTGGGTTAAGTGAAGGACTAAAAGATTTAGAAAGTTTCACCAAAATTCTTGTAAAGCTCTCCGAAGTCGCGTCAGATTTAATATCGAAAACCTTTAGAATTTTAGCTGATGTACTGGCCAAAGATTTTTATGAAGATCCCATTACTTCGACCGAGTTACGCGACATAAACATATTTAGGTGGTGGATCCAAAGATATTCCGCTCTATTTGAGGCTTCTAGCAACAGCTCAAAATCTACTCTTAGACTGCGAGACAGCGTCATGATAAGAGAGAGTACATTCAGCATTAACAGCAATTCAGGCAAAGGAGAAATCTCAGATATGCCAATGAATAAGAAACCTACCGTAGGTCATAGGAAAATACCAAAAGTATATTTGAAGCTGCAGTATATTTCTAAGGTTTTATCTAGCATTGATATATTTCTATTTCCTGTCGGGGTTTTAGCTCATAGACGAGGCCTAAAGTGTATGCAGGTTTCGAGTTTAAACTCTTCATTTTGGATAACTGGTGGATATGATGGCATAATTAGGATTTTCGACATTAATACTTTGTCTTGCCATGCACAATATGTAGGTCATCGGTCAATTGTTACAGATCTTAAAGTTACTAAAAAAGATTTGCATATTATCTCAGTTTCTTTTGATCGAACTATTAAAATCTGGAATGTTCAAACAGCTGTCTGCGAAAGAACTTTCACCGGTCATTCCGATGGGATAACTAGCTGTGACATATCTCCTGATCAACGATATCTTGCAACTTCTTCTATGGATAATACAGCGAGAATTTATGATTTGGTTAATGGTGTCTGCGTTGCTATTGTGAAGAAACATACCAAATGGATAAAATCTATTCGTTTCAGTCCAGATGGAACCCATGTTGCCACTGCAAGTTTAGACCATGTAAATCAATCAATTTGATTTAAATTTAGAAAGTTTATATTTGGGATATGCGACAAGTTCTCCATAGCAAAAACATGACCTACACCAGATGTATTGATGTGCATCACGATTCAGTATTATGTGTAGTTATGCAAAAACCGAACTTATTACTTACTACATCAAGGGACATGACTATTAGATTGTTCGACTATGTCAATGGCTCAGAGATCCATTGCATTACAATGGCACCTAGTTGGGCTTGTACTGTGTGCTTTTCAGGTGACGGTCAATTATTTGCTGCGGGGTCATATGATAACACAATATCTATTTTTAGAACGAAAAGCGGTGAGAGAATTAGGCAGTTGAGAATTTTCAACTCCGGCATTTTAACCGTATCATTTTCGGAGAATGAACAATACATAGTGTGCGGAACAAGCGACGGTTTCTTGCAACAAATACCACTGTAAAAGGTCTTTAATAAAGCCATTTTATTCATTTGGACCCACCAAAGGGCATGCATTTAACACCAGAGATGTTATTTTTTCCGGTTTTAAGGGAACAAGATCTTCTTCTTTATCTATTTTTCTATTATTTTTCTTTATTCTTTCTCGTTCTCGTTTCTTAAACCCCGAAGTATATGTTGAATCTGAATTTGATCTTAAGTTAATTATTGGTTGTTCGTCTGGAGTTTCCACTTCAAAAAATTGTTGCCTATTGTTAAGGGCTTGATAAAGCATCCATGATTCTATATCAGTTTCATGAGAATGTTCTTTTGGAAATCTGAAAATTTTCGGAGTTGAGCTTCGCATCATATCAAGATGATATTGGTAAGGAGGATAAGGCATAAATTCAAATGATTTGACTTGTTCTACTTTATCTGAATCAACGGAATCCATCTCCACAAACAAAAAATGGTTGTCGGGGGCTTAATTTCTAATTATGTCATTTAAATAGGGGTCGTCAAGATAACACATAAATTATCCTCTCGTTGTAAAATCCCAAAAATGAGATAGAGCCTACCTTAGCTTGGTCGCTTATTTAACGTTGCTTTACAATCGTTAAGTGATGTAGGGCAGAGTTATAGATATTTAAGGACTAAAATTAAATAATTAGAATATAATTACTTCTTAAATTGATCTAATTTGAATTATCGAATTAATCAAATTTTGTTTGGGAATAAGCCACCAATGTACTCGAATCTGCAACATACGTTGTCAAAGGCAAAGGTAGGTATTCTAAATAATAACGATTTTCAATCCAATATTTCTTCTCGTTGTCCCATATTGATGTTAATCTTAGCATTTACAATGGGCGAAGTTCAATATAAGTCTTATTCATCGTTATTACGTATATATCAAATAGTTATTAATACTAGGCAACATTTAGGATTGAAAGGGATACTTTTGGTGAAATTCAAGTGCCAAGTGATAAATATTGGGGCGCTCAAACACAAAGGTCATATTTGCTTATACAGATAATTTTAGAAGTCTCCAAAATTTTGACATTGGAGGACCAAATGAGAGAATGCCGGAAGAATTAATAAGAGCCTTTGGAATTGTAAAGAAGGCAGCAGCAATTGTTAATATGAATCATGGTTTGAATGAAAGTATTGGAAAATCGATTATTGAAGCCTCCGAAGAGGTTTACCAAGGAAAACTAATGGATCACTTCCCACTTGTTGTTTGGCAAACTGGATCAGGCACCCAATCAAATATGAATGCCAATGAAGTTATTTCAAATAGGGCTATTGAAATTTTGGGAGGAGAATTGGGAAGCAAGAAGCCAGTACACCCAAATGACCACGTTAATCGATCACAGTCATCAAATGATACGTAAATCAACAATAACAATTAGTAGGTCAGATTTCCTACTGTCATGCACGTAGCTGGAGCTTTAAGTTTGCATAATGAATTATTACCTTCGTTAAAAAAATTGAAATTAGCATTTGAAGATTGTGTAAAGAGATTCGGTTCAATTATAAAAATCGGGAGAACGCACCTTCAAGATGCCACACCGCTTACTCTTGGACAAGAATTTAGCGGATACGTTAGACAGTTAGAGATGTCAATACATAGAATTGAGCAAGTATATCCGGCATTATTGGAACTTGCCCAAGGTGGCACTGCTGTTGGAACAGTAATTTTGTGCAAAATGTTAATATAATTGGGACTTAATACATTTAAAGGATTTGATGAAGAGATAGCAAATGAAATAGGAAAAATAACTAAACTGCCGTTTAAGCCAGCAGCTAATAAAGTATATACGTTTCACTAATTTTAGAGTTTGAAGCACTCGCTGCCCATGACGCTCTAGTCCATGCTCATGGAGCGCTTAATACTTGTGCTGTTTCTTTGATGAAAATAGCTAATGATATAAGGCTTTTGGGATCAGGACCAAGATGTGGTCTTGGAGAACTACTATTGCCTGAAAATGAACCCGGATCATCAATAATGCCAGGAAAGGTAAAAATGCATGATCAATCTTAAAGGTTAATCCAACTCAATGCGAAGCGATGACTATGGTCTGTGCGCAGGTTATGGGGAACAATGCCGCTATTTCAATAAGCGGTTCTAACGGTCACTTTGAAGTAATAATAACTTTAAAAATTTATAGCTAAATGTTTTTAAGCCTGTAATAATAAAGAATTTTCTACAATCTGCCAGACTATTAACAGACGCATGTGAATCATTTAGAAAAAATTGTGTCATAGGGATCAAGGCTAATGAAGAAAGAATAAATACAATCATGAAGGAGTCTTTAATGTTAGTTACATCATTAAACCCCTATATTGGATATGACAGTAGTATTCCACTTTTTCATCAACTTAGACGCCGCGAAAGCAGCAAAGAAAGCTCATAAAGAAGGAACAACGTTGAAAGAGGCTGTACTTAGCTTAAAGCTACTGACTTCTGAAGAGTTTGACCGTTATGTAAGGCCCGAGAAAATGATTGGGCCTGATGATGTCCAATAAATTTACGTTTATTCAACATTATATCCTTGCTTCTTATATTCATCATATCGTTTTTGGTACTCTACTTCTCTCATTCTTAACTCTTTAAAATGAACTACCCATGATTCTGGACATGACTGAGCGAAATGCTCATTTAATTTGATACAATCATCAGAATCTTCTTTTTCATAACTATTGCAGTATTTAAAATATAGGTCTTTGGCTTCATAGCATTTATCTCTCTGTTCTTTATTTAATGGCTTGAATCGAGCCTTATTGGTATTCAATTTGGAATCAGCCATCCGGTAAGAAATTGAGAAAATTCGGACACTGATATATTGCTGATTACAGAAAATGTCCATGTTTAGAAAAGTAGCCCTAACTCGGATTGGGGGATTTGTAAGATCGTTTTTTACTGAAAGGCCCGTTGTTTTCTCAATATCTAACTCTTGCTACACCAATTCAGGTAGAAATATTGAATTCCCACAAATTCAAATGAGGAAACTACACTTTTTACCAAGAAAAGGAAAAAGTAAATCGTATTATTGGTCCCAATATCTTCGAGTAATACTGTTGTGAAAATTGTGTCAGAGTAGAAGGAAACGAATTCAAGAATATAAAACAAAGGTTGCTCAAGGACTCATGAAAAAAAGAAAGCCTAAAAGGCCAAAATTGATGCCTTTTTTCAGACCCAAATGGAGTCGTCGATTGATAAGAGAACTTACCGGCAATAAGGATAAGAAAAAGGTCAACGCTAAATTGTTCCAATTCAAACCTGAGTATTAAAATATAAATTATTTTATTTATTTTCTGATTTTTAACTAAGCTGCATAGTCGCATGCGTTTTGTGCCAATTGCTTGGCATACAGTCTGGCGTGTCTATACGTATAAAAACCATAGACAGTCATAATATATCCCATAAATGATATAAAAAAGAAAACAAGTTTGATTAACCGCAAATTTCTTCTTAAAACCATGATGTCTTGATAGGATTCTAATTGCAGAAAGTATTCCATTAATGAGTCTTGGAATGTGGAAACAATCATAAGAAACGTTCCCAAGGCTGATATAGAGCCTAAATTCATGGCGTGAGATCTGTTAAGCACCCTTATAACAATGATCGAAACAATAGGAATTAGTATACTCCCTTTCTAAATTTTACCATCAAATTACCGGCAAATGCAAGGACAAATTCGTGTACTGGTCCTACAGGTAAGTCATCTAGCTCAAATATTGGAAATTGAACTACCTATAGTCACTAAACCTACGTCTGCTAAGGATTCCATAACAGTCTCACGATAAGCGGGCGGTTTTTCATCTTTCACGTTCTGGTAATCCTAATTTTTTGTTGACATATTTTGTACCGGTAAATACTCTATGCTTTTTATTCTGGAGCTTTGAACGCTGTGTGATTTGGTGTTTGAAGAAAGAAAAGACTTTATTTTACTATATGGCCATATTATAAAATTAATGACGCATCTTGACATGTGCTTTAAGAATCGTCTCATACTTGGATACGGAGATTTAGGTGTCCATTTATTACTTACATCATTCAATCGTGGTAAATAATGGGATTGTTCCTAAAATATTAGATATAAGATAAAAAATACAAAGATGCATTTATTTGAGATTTTCATTGGGTAAGGTGACTTTATTTCCTTTCAAAGTTAAGAAAGTCTCTGGCGTCTTGGATTGGTGGTTCATTGGATGTAATAAAGGAGAAACAATATGTTTTGGAGTGTACACTTTTCCATGTTGTAGAGGCTTTTACATTAGTAGATAGACCTTACTCGCATGATATCTAAATTAGAATGTTTTTCTGGGTCATGGATCATGGCTGTTAATGATTTAGTCAGTGTTGACGACATTTCTTGGACTCCCAATTGGTTATCACTTTCAGCATAAATTTTGACTTCTTCTCCGTTCTTTCTCTTTTCTTCAATGACATTAAGTATATTGAAGTTCTTTTTCTCAATTTAATTGGCAAAGGTTTTGTACTTTTGATTCAGATACCTCATTTTCAGGATCTATGCTAGACAATATTGCATATCTCTTGAAATTGGTGGTGTTTAAGGCTTTAGAAATAGCGTTAAACCTTTTCAGATATCTTTGCAATATAATTATGAATATATGTTACGCGAATCCTTGCTCCAATTCGACACTTAACGTACGTTTTTCTATTTTAGTACCTTCGCTTAGCTTTCTCTGATTAATGCCACCATAAAATTTTACGATGTCTTTAGGTGGTTGAAACTTTAGTTTAGCTTGTACCCTGACAGGAATTTCTTCTTGTTTCGGGTTAGCATCTAAATGTAATTTTAGTTCAGGCCTTGATTCAAATAATATTTAAGTTATACAATGTATTATTTTTCTCGTTTTCAGTTTTGGGATCCTTAGATTTCTTTGCTTCTTTTAACTTTGATTCCAGTCGTTTTTGTTGAGTGCGTGAAAGTAAAAACCGTTCAAAAGTTTGAGACTATCTTTCAACGCAGAATTAAAATACTAAGTTTGACATTTCGTCATTCCTTCTTTGCACTTCACGCTCAAGAAAAGTTATATATCTGTCTCTTTCCTTGAGCTTTTTAGTTAGGGTTGCACACAATTCTTCTACATTTTTATTCTCTTTCATTATTTTTTCATATTGAATATATAAATCAGATGTTTCCTTATAATTCATGAATGATATAAATACTCTGGTAATTCTTTTGAGCATATTTTCCATGTTATTTTCACCCTCACCTTTAGCGTCCATGCTCATTCTTATGATTTTATGTCTCAAATGTTCTTTTTCCTGAGCCAATGTTTCTATCTTTTGATTAGCTATGTCCAACTTTATTTGATATTCTTCTTCAGACCGCTTTTTGGATTCTTCCTTTTCGTGTATAGTACGATTTTTTCCCTCGATGGTATTCACCAACTCTCGAATTTTTTGCTCCAATGACTTGACTTGAGATTGGAGCTTATCACATTTAGCCTCCAATGAAGCATTATTTTTCGTTAAATTTGCCACAAGATTTTTTTGCTCTGATTCTCGCTCATCTCTTATTCTTGCCATTTCACGCGCATGATCTCTACGAAGATTTTCCAAGTCAACTTCATGTTTCTGAATTAATGATTGCATATCCGACCCCTCTACCAAATTCATGATTTTTGCATCTTTTGCGATCATCATTTCAGTGTAAAACTTATCTTTTGCTTGAACAAGATAACTAAATTACCATTTTATATATCATTTACATCATTTCTTGTTCAAATCGTAATGCTTGGCTTACTAATTCCTCTTCAAGCTTTGTTATCTCCAGATTAAATATGAATTCACTTGCAGATTTGTACTCTTCAAAATTTGACTGCAGAGTGTATAACAAATTCTGAAATTCAGCCAGGATTTTGCGCTTTTCATTCAACGAATTTGACTTTATAATGTCGTAATCGTGTTTCAATCTTTCATATTCTTGCGTTTGTAACGATCTTTGAGCTTCATTTTCAAGTTTTGTAACCTCAAGAAATTCATCATACTCCCTTTTTATCCCTTCTACTAACTAGTTGTAAAAAAATGAAATCAGACATACAGACTCTATTCCCTGCAATTGATTCTGAAGATCATTATTCTTTTTGTTATTTTCTGCCATCTGAATTTTAAATTGGGCTTTAAGATGTTCCACGAATTCTTCGTTCTCTTTATTCTTTTTTCTTAAATCATTCATTTCATCAAGTAACTTTTGGGTATTATTTGCACCATCTCGTTTAACCCCTAAATTTTTTATATATAAAAATTACTTTCTTCTTCGGGAGAATCCTCCCTTTGGATTGCCTGTTCTTTAAGATCTAGATTGACCTTTTCCAATTCTTTCACGGCGACTTGAAGTTGTTCTTTTATAATATCCCTGAATGTTTTACCGATTGTTGTTTCCATTTGCTCATTAGCATCTTTCAATATATCTATTTCTTGCGTTAGTTTTAAAATTTCAGCATTCTTTTTTTGTATTGAATTTGACTCACTAGATGGACCGCTACTAGGCCTGTCTGTTATGTCCTTGTTAGTAATTTTTAGCCTTTATACGCTGTTTGACTGAAGCATATTTGAGGTCTGGCGAATAATTCTATGTTGTTGTCCTGTTGATGGCTAGTCATTTCATAAACGTCCTATTTACTCGACTGCTTTGTTTTCCGTTAGATTTTTCATCATAACTCTTTTTTAGAATCCTAAATTCATCCTC
Organism: Rozella allomycis CSF55; assembly: GCA_000442015.1. Lineage (NCBI taxonomy): Eukaryota > Fungi > Rozellomycota > Rozella > Rozella allomycis. The sequence goes on along the minus strand of KE560844.1, from coordinate 13,741 downwards.
TAAATTTTCTAATTGAACTGTTTTATTGAAGAGCAATATTAAATATGAAATTTGTCTTTTACTTCTCGTTGAAAGTTATGAATTTTGATTCTTAAATCATTGTTTTCTTTAAAAAGTCTATGAAGAAGTGCTGCATCAGCATTAGCATTAGAATTAGCATTCGAATTGCTTACGTTCATTGTATGTTTTGTTTATATTTCATACTGGATAAATGCCTTGGAAATTATGGGGTAGAACTATTTGAATAATAATTACAGGTATTTTATATTAAGTTATACTAATAGATAATTCTATTGGACATCAAGAAAAGATACCGGGGCGAAGACCAATTTCATGCACTCTGAATGATTGTTTGGCCACTGAGTTTGAAATATTCACTTTTGATATCTTTTATGACCTACACAGGCTTGCACTTGCCACAGAAACTTGGATTTCTCTTTGGAATTTAGAAACTTATCAAAAAACATGTGATTTAGGAAAGAGCGGGTCATTTTTTCATAAGGATATTATAAGAGACATAAAATTTTCAAACAATGGAGATATTTTAGCTACTGGTTCAAATGATTCGAAAATTATTTTGTGGCATTTTGAAAGTCAAAAAGGGTTTCGGTAAAAGACACAATGAAACTAGTAGTGGAAAACTTTCAGGTCATCTTGGCCCGGTTTTATCTCTCATGTTCTCTGATGATGATAGATTCTTATTTTCTAGTTCTATTGATGGAAAAATCCTAATTTGGGATTGGGATTCTGGCGATATCATTCACTCATTTTTAAGGCATAGCTCTAGTATTGGTGCCTTTAATATATGCTATGAAAATTTCAATGTAATTTCATGTGGTTGTGACGATGGTTCCATTCACACCTGGAATTGGAAGGAGGGCATTGAACTACATACTATATCTCCTACAAATATAAGTAGAAATATTGAATCAAATACCACTTTATCTTGTCATTCAAGCAGCATATGTAGTATAGCATTTTCATCACACAATATTTTAATGGCTACGGGTGATTTCAATGGACAATGCAAGGTTTGGAACACAGTTTCGTATTCTAAATCTCTTGATGAAATAAAGCGTAGCAGGGAAGTAATATTACTAATACGTCAAAACTAGCAAGCAGAAATGTCAAACAACGCACATAGATATATAAACATCACTAGAGAGGAGTTCAATGTGGCATAACCTGAAGTATATATAGGTGAAACCACTTTTCCCCAAAATTATCATGCAGATCTTATATATACTTTTTTCCATGAAGGGCCTGTTATTGGCCTTCAGTTTACCATAAATTCAGAGTATGCTGTAGTAATACTATTAAATAGTCTACTTGTCAGTTCCAGCGCAGATTGTACCTGTAGATTTTGGGATATTGGAAAAGGGCAGTTAATTTTTCAAATAAATGTGCCATCGCCTGTAACAAAACTTTTACTAACGCCGTATATGTACCTCTACTGCATATCGTCTAATAGACTCATGGTATTGAAATCAATTTGTTTTAACAGGTATTTGAAATTACCACATATGGAAATGTAGCAGATGCCTCAAAGAAATTTTACAACTTAACGGGGGCACTTGATTTGGAGGAAAATGAATTCAATCTGAAAAGAGTAAGACGCAATAGCCTTTAAAAATAGTCCAAAAAGAGAAATGATGAAGATATTCGAAATTCATCAGCTTTAATTGATCAAAGTTTCTCGTCGCAACCCTTGTCACCAAGAAAAAGGAGTAAGTTCTTTTGTGTTTAAAACATTAATAGTCGTGAAGATAGATGAATTAAAACGGCACATCGCTCAAGGCACAGTATCTCCTTTGGCTACATATGGGATAATTGGGGACCAAGAAGAACTGGATAAAGCCAACGTTATACGAAATATGGAGACTGTAATCTTTAAATTTTCTCAGTATAGTACAACATTAAGCCATCAGAAGTTCTTAGGCTAATAGGCGCGAACAAGTACTACGCCAAAGATATTCTTCAAGTTCTTTCAAAGAAAGATACAGCACTTCAAATTTCAAACTTATTATCTCAAGTATACCCCAAAAACATTTCTTTCTAGGGATATCCTATCTCTGGACTTCTTGAAAAACATGGAATAAAGCCGAAATCAAGACTAGAGTCACAAAAAGATTATGTTTTAATGAATGAGGAAGATTTCGTTGAGCCCGGTAAGGCTTTTTTAAAACTAGAACCTAGAAATCAGTGATTTTGAGTTTGAAATACCACGTACAGGTAGATCGGACCTTGACAAAAGCCGAATACTACATTTCTCACCAGCCCAGACAATTAGACTGGCCTCACACTTAAATAATAACGAGTCCGGTCTCCAACCTTTTTTCATTAAAAGAATGCAAAATAGTACCAATAATTATGCGAACCTATTGGCCAAAAAAGTTTCGTATCAAGTAAAAATGGATATGCAAATATATTAGATTGATGAGATTAATCACCACGACTTTGATTTCAACTTTAAATTTGAAGACCAAACAGAAAAACATGAATTTAAGAATAAGCAAAGAATAAACAAGCTTAGCGGCATGCATACCTCAAAAATAAGAGATGGAGATCTCAACTTTTCGGTATCAGGAAAAGGCTTGGGATATAAAAATATTAAAGTGATAAGGCCTAAACCCTTTGACACTCTTCTTAGAATAAATGAGCAACAACGAGATCAGACAAAAACATATAATGGTCGGGTTAATCGCAAATCAAATTCAAAACCAGGGATTTTTAATGGTTTAGACATCAAGTTTTCCATCAAGAATCTGAGGCCTTCTGACATCAGAAGACGCTTTATTAACCAAGGAAGGTTGTACTATTTTAACCAGGACATCCACATTAGGCCTATCATTTTTCGGCAGCATGGATCTGTAATTAAAATTCTTTTATAGATAATAGGATTCTTTGCAACAAATATACGTAGGAGGTCAAAGCGTAATAAAGACATTTAAACAATAAACAATGTTTCGGGATTATATTTATATGTCCGAACATGTTTCACTTTATTTTATTAATACGTCTCTTTAAAATCCAGTATCAAGCTGTTTGTTTACGTTTTACTTTAATGGCAGCAGTTTCTAGTTCATCTTCCAGAAGAAGAAGCTCTAACTATCTTTTAGATAATGATATGGCTTTCGAGGATCAACGTGAGGACCTTAATCTTAGTAACTGTCTTAGAAGGCACATATAGAAATTGAGCTTTTAACAAAAGAATTACACATCGCAGATGATGAAGAGATCGAATATCATGAAATTCCACTTGATGATGTAGACATGTCTGATATCGAAGAAGAGGAGGAAAGTCTTGATAAGGTTGTCCAAATGTTGCACCAAAAGAACTTTATGGATCAGCAAGTTCAGTCTGATGGATGCCAAAAAAATAACTTTGCATCCTCGGAAATTAAGAGATATACTGAGACATTGGATGACTTTATCCGCAATTTTTTCATACAGTATGAGCTTGAAAACTCATTGGATGCTTTTCAAGTAATTCTGAAAATAGGCAGTGATAGAACGAATGGTTTGAAAAAATTCAAACAGGTCAAATCTCAAAGAATGATCTTCCCGAAGTAGATGACTTACAAAGTCAAAACATTGTTTTGAATGCCGAACTCCATAAAGCGCAAGAAGAAATTCAGGCTTATAAATCTAGCATCGCGTAATTTTCCTGTAAATTTAAAAAAGAAACATCAAATCCACTTTTTATAAAATTAAAAAAGAAAGAGACTTCCACAGATTACACCACAAGAGAATCGCTCAAGAAAAGAACCGATTATTGAGCGATTACAAAAAATTAGCTAACAAATTAGAGCAAATAGAGCCTACTTTAAAGCATTGGCAACAAAAATATGAATTATTGATGAAAGAAAAGACTATGATAACTTTAGAAAGAGACAAAATGATAGACGAAAAAAGCGGAAGTGTACTAGACTTTATTCACATAAACGTAGCTCTACAGAGTTAACAAGATAGAAGAAAAAGTTAAAAGTATGGGTTTAAATATGCCATCAAAGATAACATTGCCAGAAATAATGATGATGGTAGAAAATCTGTTCAACTAAGCTCAAATAAAGCATTAGGAAACTATCTACCCAATGAAGATAGAAATAATCCTTTTGCAGAAAACAGTGAAAAATTGACTTCACTCTCAAGTAAAGCACTAAGCTACAAGGCTGGTCTTAGCATTAAAGCGCATTCTATGGCTGTAAGCTCGTAAATTATATCCAAATCTAATAAATGACTTAAATTTTCTCCTAGCAAAAATTTGCTTTTGTCTACATCCGATGACCGAACATGGAAACTTTGGAGCGTACCAAGTGGGGAGCATATTAGAACAGGAAATGGTCATAAGGATTGGGTAGCGGACTCCGACTTTCATCCAAAGTAATTTCTTTAATGCCCATAAGAGAAGAGAAAATTTGATTGCCACTAGTTCGGGTGATGGCACGATTCGCCTTTGGAACATTGATAATGGGCAAACTGTCAGGCAATTAAAAGATCATACACAACCTGTCTGGACTTGTGCATTTCACGACTTAGGTGATTTTCTTGCTTCTGGCTCTATGGATCAAACTGCCCGCCTGTTTGATTTAAGAACGTAAAGCATCACGTAGAAATATATTAGTGGTAAATCAAAACTAACTTTTCGGGGCCACGCTGATAGTGTAAATTTTGTCACATTCAAGCCTTACACAAACCTTCTATGGAGTTGCTCAGGAGATCGAACAATCTCACAATGGGATGCAAGAACTGGCATTTGTACTCAATCATTGTATGGGCATATGAATGCGGTAGTTCATGGGTCGTTTTCGCTATCGGTAAAACATATACATTTTACTATCTAGGGAACATTGTTTGTTTCATGTGATTTGGATGGTGTGGTAAAAGTCTGGGATACAAGAAACACACGAGAGCTTAAAACAAATAATTTTGGCCCATCTTCTGTTCAGAAGGTTGTACTAGATGCAAGAGGTACAACAATTGCTTTAGCTCAAGCTAATGGAGATTGCAAACTGTAAAAATAGTTATTATGATAAAAAGCTACAATTACGAGAAAGATGAAGTTCTAAACACTTTAAAAGGCGCACAAAAATCGTGTCAGTCGGTTGCCATCGATATCAAAACAGACATTTTGGCGACTGGGGGATCGGAAGGAACAATACAACTCTGGAATTAATAAAATTTATACACCAACTGCCAAAAATCCAACAGATTTTCTATTTTTGGACTCTGCTAATGTATTTTTGTAATTATTGAAGGTTTCAATAGCGTTATTCTGTGCAGCCTAATGTAAAATATAAGTTACATAAAAACCTTCATAATGTCGAGCAAAATATTATGCTTGATAGAACCTCGTCCTCTCGATTGCATATACACAACCTGGTTCCGGCGATTTATAGCGATGGACAAACAAGTCTGGGCGGCTAATTCTTCAGCCACAGATGGATCAATTACAATTCCATCGCCAATCTATATCAAAATTCGTCCACTTGTTACTTGAGCAAAAGTGAAGGAGAGGGGAACACCATCTATTTCAATTGACTCATACGAATCTATGTCGTTTGATATTTCAAAAGCCATTCCATCATCTCCAAATTTTACTGAAGGTATTTTAGCGTTTTCCAAAGAATATCTCAAAGCTAACAGGGCAGAATCATGAATATTTCCCCCATAACTTAACAACAAGACATCAACGTAAAGAACCCAGCATTGTTGACGAGGAATTATGCAAAGCTTTTTTAAATTTATGCATTCTTTAGTCATGAGAATATTAGTTAAATATCTGGAAAGATCTGTAGAAATATTTTGGGGATCATATGAAGGATCTAATGTTTCGAAGGCTGAAGATGCACTATTCTATAAACCTAAAAGATATACCAGTCAACGCTGACGGATACGTATCCTTGATTTGGAGAATCAATTTTTGGAGATGACAAGTCTATTTTTACTCCCACTACAATATCGGTCATGTCCATCATCACTCTCGCACTTCCAGATGCCTGAGGCAGAGGATTTATGTCAACATTAAATTCTCTTGCCTTTTTTCGCGTCCTACCATCAGTGCGAATATCGGAGAGAACACCTTTTTTAATAAAATCTTTTTCTGTTTGGCTAATTCCCATTGACCAGGGTACAAACCATGCTCATTTCTCCTATAGTATCATCGAAGTAATTAATGTACATTCATGGATCATAACAGGGTATACGGTGTGCGTGGTTTTGCAACCTTGAAAGATAGTACATTTTAATATATATGTCCACACTAGTTTCAATGCGCCTTAAATCCATTAAAAATATATCAAAAATCACCCAGTCAATGAAGATGATTGCATCCACAAAGTTATCTAGAGCCCAAAAAGCTATGGAAAAAGGCAGGGTTTTTGGAACAAGCTGTACGCGTAATCTTGATAGGCCATATATTTAATCAGGTTTTGGGTCGTTTATAGATTCCAAACAAATTAAGGATAGTAATAATCAAGTCCTTGTAGTTGTTTCATCGGATCGCGGCTTATGCGGTGCAATTCACTCCTCCGTTTCAAAAATGGCAAAAAAACAAATCAAAATACATCCATCAACAAAAATTATAGTCTTAGGTGATAAAGCTAAGGCTCAAATTTCGAGAGATGCACGTAAAAATATTCTGGCCTCCTTTAATCAAATCGGAAAGACTATTCCAACATTCACTGATGCTCTGTTGGTTACTCAACTCATTTTTAAGACTAATAGTTCCTATGACAAACTAGGCATTATTTATAATAGATTTAAGAGTGTTATAGCTTATGACACATTGACACTTCCTGTTTTTACTAGTGCCGACCTTGCAAATTCAGGTATTACAATGTCACTAATATTATAGCTAAAATATCAGACTATGAAATTGATGATCCAGAGTCAGTAATTGATTACACCCAATTTCTTACTGCCAGTTCTATTTACTGGGCTATGATTGAGACTCATGCCTCCGAAATGTCGGCAAGAAGAACAGCAATGGAGAACGCTACAAAAAATGCTGGTACATTATGTTTTCTAAATATTATAAAGGTGAGATCATTGATAACCTGACTATGAAGTTTAATCGCACTCGCCAGTCTGTCATTACAAATGAGCTTGTGGATATTATTACAGGCGCTTCAGCCCTTTAATAAAACAAACAAAATGATAGGAAATTTATATTTTATTTAAGTTCATTCATAAATCAGAAGTCAGGCTTTTACGAATTCTCGCTAAAGAATCTACAATGACAGCATCTACCCCATGCATTTTTTGTATTCTCACAGACACCACATCATTGTTCATTTTTCCATATGTAAACAACAATAAACCATTCTCTTTTACCGCATTAATCAAATGCGGTGCTTCAAGTAAAGGCGACGATTCACTAACAATACCAAGTAAATTATGCTTTTGCGCGAATTCCACAGCAGCAAAAATTGAATTGCAGCGAGGGTCTATTACCTTTCCTGTGCCAGCTTCAGTCAATAGAAAGACCGGATAGATTGGTTGTTTGAGACTGAGGGCATAACATATATCTGGATGAAACGATGAAAAGAAAAGCTGGCGGTCTTGGGCATTGTCGAACACACACTCCAAAACTTTATCGACATATACATTAATTTCTTCTGGCTGTAAATTATATTGTTCGCATTCGTCTAAAGTCGGATATTTCACTTCAATGTTAAACCCAATTGTTGGTGGAGATTTCTGTTAAGCGTATATGTTTTGGATACCTGAAATGTTTCTTTTAGAGTTGTGAATCCATCCCCAATAACAAATCTAGTGGGCTTCTTTAGTGCTTGTACGGGTTCTTCATCGTCATTGTTGTCATTCCTGGCATTTGCCGCAAAACTGGCCGACCTTCTCAACCTAGATTCCCTCTTTTCTCTTTCGATGATTTTCTTTTATTTTGTAAATAAATGAATTACCTTTTTTATCTCTTTGAATTGCTTTAACGAAGCATTGGGAAGCGTTAAATCTACACCGGTTTCCGAGATGACCCAATCATGGTAAATGACTGGTATTAAGTCCTTCGTTAATTGGACATCTATTTAACACTAGAAAAAGACCGTACCAAACTCCACATATTCAGCTCCAAGGGATGCAGCAGTGACAAATGAAAGTATAGTGTTTTCACCGACGGAAGGGTGTTTCAATCCATTATTAGCACCAGCACCTCTATGACCAATAACCTAATTATAAATACATAAATTCATCCTACAAATGTTTTAATTGATTTCCAAAATATATTATCCATCATAATATTTTGATGACTGAATGGTGATACGATCAAACTTTCGAGATGAAGAAGGCCAATAGGTAAAGATTCATTGTTGATAATGGTGTGACTTGTCGGAAAAGTGGCAGACAAAGAATTAAACTTGGGAATCAAGTCGGTCATCTCGTTAATATTGTCGCACATTCCCATGTTACGAAAAGACACAGGGTTCGCCACCAGTGCGGCCAAAGAGACTAAAGAATATCCGATTTTCTTTCCATTGGAGAAGAAATTGAATTTCAAAAATGAATCGGCCATAGAAGGGATCATTGACCACCAATTATCGACATTCGCTGGGACCGGGATTCGCAAATGTATAGATTCATACGAGCCTTCAACTAAAAGAATGTCTTGTTGATCGATTTTAATATCATCATCTGAAGATATAGCGATTGCTACCTCTTTCGGCGGCAGACCCATGAACATTTTCTCCTTCCATGTGAAATGAGTTTTTGACGTTCTTATTAGATGCCATCCGAATGAAATCCTAATAAGAATTTCATTTTTAAGCCAATTGAGATTCTTTTCTTTTTCCTCGCTTATTTTCTTCACTGTTAAATTGTTGGATGGTATCTCTTTAAGCTCCGATTTGTGAGATAATAAATCCGACAAGTTCTTATGGCCATGATAAAGAGCATGCTCAAACGCGGACCATCCAGATTTATCAACTTCATTCACTTTTGCGTTTTTCGATAATAACAATTCGATGCATTTTCGATGCCCTTGCATTGCTATCGCCTTTACATAAAACGTTTATGTTACCAGCAAAAAACAAAGGAGTCCAACTATTTGCATTAGCGTTATCATTAATCATGTCTGGATACTTTTCGCAGAGCATGTCCAACCAGTCGATAGCGTTTAGTTTGGCAGCCGTGTGCAGACATGAGTTTCCGTTTTCATCACGATTCAATACATTTATGTGGTATTTTTCTAATATACTTATGATTTTATTGGAAACCCCACAAGAGATCAAGTGCTGGGTCAGTGTCGTTGACGATGATTTCAATGTCAGTCGAAATGAAACATTTCTTTCGATTTCAGGAACTTTGTCCAGTAAGGACTCACAATTTTTCCAGTCTTCGTACAATGCAAACACTGCCAACTGCTGCACGAACGGTGGAGTCAGTGTGACACCCATCTTTGGAAATTTCTAAAATGACAGAGGCTGATTCGATTCATAGATTGCAGCAATTTTTAAGAATCAACACCTCTCACCCAGATCCAAACTATGAATCATGCATAGAATTTCTAACAAAAGTAAACAATAATTATGCTAGTCATAGATATTTCATGATATTCAAGTTTCCTTTCAAATTTTCAGAATTCAGGTATTATTGAAAAGAGTATTTAACAAGAATAACAAACCAGTTTTTGTTGCTACACTACCAGGTACTGATTCGAACAAAGGCGCAATCGCATTCTCCTGTCATATGGACGTTGTACCTGTGGGCGACATTAAAAAGTGGAAATCAGGACCATTTGAAGCTAAAAAATTTGAAAATGGTGACATTGTTGCCCGAGGGGCGCAGGATATGAAATCAATTGGCATGATGTAGCCAACATATCAATTAATATTACTAGGTCTTACGAAGCGATCAGAATTCTAAAGAAAGCAAATCAAAGCATGTCCAGGACAATTCATTTTATGTTTCTTCCTGGTATTATATTTTACTCAATTCGTTCCAGATGAAGAAATTGGCGGGGAAGATGGCATGAGTTGTTTCGCAGAAACCGGCGCTTTTAAAAATTTAGGAATCGATGTTTTGTTTGATGAAGGCCTAGCATCACCAAAAAATTCTATTACAGTCTTCTATGGAGAAAGAGCTCCTTGGTGGTTAAAATTGACAGCGAACGGTCAAATGGCACATGGCTCGCAGTTTATAATTAACAGTGCAATGACAAATATGGTATTTTAGATTGTATTGCTTTTACTAGCTTGATTGTCTTGATCATTTTAAAACATTCAGCAAGAGGATGATTGAAGAATCAACCATTCATGGAAAAAGCGTCGGTGAGACGCCAACATGTAATATAACGATGCTCAATGGCGGATATCAAACTAACATCGTGCCAGATGTAGTTGAAGCACGTAAAAAAATCAATGCTAAAGTAATCAAGGTATTGATATTCGCCTTCCTCCAAACGTGAATAAAGTGAACTTTGAAGCACTTGTTGAGACATGGACAAAACCTTACAAGTAAATGTTTGATATAGTTTTTAAAGCGTAAAAGTAGAGTTTATAAACAAATGGATGGATGGAACTACTTCGCCAATTACTGGTCCATTTTTTGGATGCATTGATCAAACTTTCAAGGAGATGGGTATTGAATATGAGTTGGACATATTTCGCGGGGCGACCGATTCCAGATTTGTTAGACGAAAGGGAATTCTCGCTTACAATGTATCTCCCATGCGAAATACGCCTATTCTTTTACATGACTACAATGAGTTCATTAATGAGGCTGTTTTCTTTGAAGGGATCGACTTTTATAAAATTTTGATTCCTAAAGTTGCAAATATTTAATAAATTAATATTCTGTCCTCTGCTCTGAGATTCCAATAATGTATAACGTATCTGTCGCAACACAAGATGCCGCCCTTTACGTTTTGTATTTTTCAGGAATGCCGACGTACAAGATCAGAGGGATCGACGTTGACTTCCCATACGAAGCATATGACTGCCAGTTAGTATTTATGGAAAAAGTGATCGCATCTTTGCAACAGGTATTGATTATTCTATTTAAAAAATTAGCGCGAACATGCACTTTTGGAATCACCAACAGGTAACAGCAAAAAAATATTTTGTTGCAGGAACTGGTAAAACATTGTGTCTGCTTTGTGCTACTCTTGCCTGGAGGGCACATGAATTCAAGAATGTCATGAAGGATATGGGCGATAGAATGCCGGATGGAGATTCGGACGAGGTTAGAGTGCGACTGCCGAAAATTATATTTGCATCAAGAACACATTCACAGTTATCACAGGTGGTGAAAGAGTTGAAAAAGTCGAAATACAAGTAAGTATAATCATTTGCGATTTCTAGTCCGAAAGTAACAACGCTGGCCTCTAGAGATCATATGTGTCTTCATCCTGATGTGCAAAAAGTATCGACTAATACTGCAAAGACGGCTGTTTGTAGAAAGCTTGCAAGAAAGGGAAATTGCGAGTTTCATAAGAACATGAGCGCTTGCGAGTCAAAGTTTAAAGGGACAGTGATGGATATAGAAGAAATAGCTTCGTTATCACTTGAGAATCATGCCTGCCCATATTATTTGTCTAGATGTGATCAAGATAATAGTGATTTTTTAGTTGTCCCTTACAATTATTTGATTGATCGAGATGCAAGAACATTTCAAAAGGTTGATGTTAAAGATTCTATAATAATATTTGATGAAGCTCATAATTTGGAAAATTTTTGTAGTGAAAGTAAATCGTTTGAACTCACCAGTGTTGATTTGGGGTTGGCGATTGATGAAATGAATATTTTAAGTAGAGCTATAAAGCAATATTCAAATGGTAAAAAATCGATAGAGAAAGATTTTTTCAAAAAGAAAAAGAATAATAATGAGGATCAAAGTATAGCGGATGAAGATATTTCTTTAATGCGATCCTTGTTGACTACTATGGAAAGGAAGTTGATGGATATGCCGATCCAAGACACATCAAAAGGTCGATCAGAATCTGGATCCTTTATCTATACATTTTTCACACAGTGCGGTATAGATCTACAAGTGGCTACTCATCTATTACCACTTGTTGGAAATGCATGTGAGATTTTGGAACAATGTAATTTGATTTTAAATGTTGAATAAAGATGCATTTGACCATAACATTGAGAAGAAAGCTAGTTTAAGAGAGTTTGAAGAAGCATTGAAGATCCTTTATGCGTCAGCAACTGGAACACAAGTGAAACACATGGAGAATATTCAAAGATATTATCGAACGCATATACAAGTTACAGAACAAGTAACAAAGAAAGGAATGAAAGGAAGTAATTTGGTGTCAACTAATTGAATTAGATAAAGCTAAATCATTAAATTTGTGGTGTTTCTGTCCAGGAATGGCATTGAAAGATTTACTTGAAGAAGGAGTTAGAAATTTGATTCTTACCAGTGGAACTTTATCACCAATCAAATCTTTTGCTTCAGATTTTCTTTTGTAAAATATATTTATGATTATAATGCAGGGAATTCGGACAAGTGTTAGAAAATCCACATGTGATTCCACCTGAACAATTGTATGTTGGTATATTGACAGTTGGGCCAAAGGGCATTCCATTATCATCGTCATATCAAAATAGAACAAACTCAGAATATTTATTGGATTTAGGAGATTCTTTGGTTAATTTTTGCAGAATTGTTCCTGATGGTATTCTAGTGTTTTTCCCATCTTATTCTACAATGGAAGCAGCTTGTAATGAATGGAAAAAGATTAAAGTAAAAGATTATTTATTTTGGGTAATTAAAGGGATCTAGACAATCTGTTTGGAGTAGAATGAATCAATACAAAAAGATTGTGATTGAACCAAAAGATAGAAATGAATTTATTGAAGTAAGTCATTTTTACTCTTTTCAAAGTCAATGAAAGAATATTATGAAGCAATAGATTTTAAAACAAGTGAATTGACAGGGGCAATGTATTTTGGAGTTTGTAGAGGAAAAGTAAATTATTATGATAAATCTTATTATAAGATTTCCGAGGGAATTGATTTTTCAGATGCCAAAGCCCGCGCTGTTATCATTACAGGAATTCCATATCCCCCAATGTTAGACCCTAGAATTACATTGAAAAAAAACTTTATGGATGAAGAAGTAAAAAAGAAAGCTAATGCAATGTGTTTAAATGGAAATGAATGGTATCACCAACAAGCATCAAGGGCTGTGAATCAAGCTATAGGAAGAGTCATTCGTCACAAAAATGATTATGGCGCTGTCATTTTGTGTGATGAAAGATTCCAAAGAAATAATACAAGAAACAATTTTTCAAAATGGATTAGACCGTTCACTAAAGTTTTTAATAGTTTTGGATTAGCACAAACGCAACTTGTAAATTTTTTTAAGATACAAAAGGATCCTTCATTAAAAGTATTTTCTTTGCTTTTCTTTAATAAGAATTCATTTATCGTCAGAGCACCTTCAGATCCAATGTTTATGAAACGATCATTCTCATTAATTGATGATTCCAACAAAGAAGAGAATCCAAGAAGATTAAACCATCCTACTAACACAGCCAATACAAATAATGAAATAAAGACATCAAATTCCAGAGCCAGTGGTTCTGCCTTGTCTTTTTCTGTTCCTAATTCGAGACAAACAAGCAGTGCTGCCGATATATTTAAATCCTTCGACTCTAAAATTAAAAAAACTGTAGTAGAAGAGAAACCAAAGAATGTTTTCAACGTAACCTTAACATAGTTTTAGTTGTAGATCTTTGCCAAAAAGCATGGAGTTAGAGAAGCAGCAATTAAAT
>KE560841.1:0-45887 GCA_000442015.1 Rozella allomycis CSF55 | reverse complement strand
GGCTTAGCTTTTTTGATTCCGGCTTGTCATGGTTGGCAGTTTCGTGCCTTAAAAGATTTGTGGTCGCGGTATTTTGGCGATACTTTTGACCACAAAGTTTGCACGCAATATGATAACTTATAGAGGTCGAAGTATTGTTTTCATGTTCCATTTGTGACCTAGAAGGTGACAGGTCTGTGTTATCAAGGGCCGTGCTCACTCATTTTTCGACCTTAACAAATGTAAAGTGATCCCAAATTTTTGATTTTTTGCTCATTTTAGAATTTTTCGTAATTTTGGAATTTGGTGATGAGGGCAAGGAAGCTTCAATACTTTCAATTTTTCTTTTATTATGATCAATTTGACCAACTACAAAACTATATATTTAGTATTTACCAGCACTATTTTCACCATATTTTTCAATTAATTTTCTTTTTTGTTCCAAAACTATTTCCTGCTCGGACAAGTCTTTCTCATCTTCACTGCGCTCGTCAAAACTTATAACTGTCTTGGAACTTCTTAATGGGCGATTTTTCAATTTCTTTAAATGGGCTTCTGCTCGAGCCCCCCAAAATTTTTTGGCCATGACATATGATGATGCTATGTAAAGAGTATAATTTGTGTACCATTTAGGGAAACTTATTTAAAATTTTTTTGGATTTGGCGAGCCTTACCTTCATCAACATTATTTGTTTCGTCGACACCATCAACTGTTGGGCAGGACGAGATTCGAACTAGTGAGTGCNCGTACTGAATTTTTTGGCGGCGCAATAATTACATATATTATTCATTAATCTTATGTGAGAGACTAGAGTATGGAATCGTATAACAAACCCGGTCTTATTCAGATAAAGCCGGTGACAACACGTTAGGAAAGTTTTCACGTCCCGTACCATTTATTCCATGATCAATTCCTTTATTGAAATTGAACTTATAATAACAATCCAATTTGAGTCATAAATTTGAAATACGGTTTTATCTTTATTTAAGAATTCATCATTATGACTTTATGACTAATGAGTGAATACTGATAATGAGAAATCCGGAACAGCACCACCATCATTCACTAAATAAATAAAGACAAATTCATAATTAATATATTTTATTTTCTACTATTTTAAACGTAAAAAAATGTTGCAAGTCAAACGTAGTGAAGACTTCGGTTTCCTATATCGTGCCGAATATTTGAGCTGATGATTTCAAAAAAATAATACCTCATATATCGCATGTTTGCTATCGAATGGATTTTAATTGCTTCGAATATGGTACTGTCTGAGTCTCTACTATGGAATGAACAACGAATATTACAAGGACAAAGACTCTTTAGCCTGGGACAGCACCGTCATTCACTAAATAAATGAGGACAAATTCATAATTGATATTATTCTATTTTTTAATAATTAATATATTAAACGTAAAATAATGGCGAATTGCAAGTGNGTGCTCGTTAACTGGACGGGGAGGTATTCTAATAAATTGTAATATGAATAAATTTCTTATGTTGACCCGAAATGCTTCTTAGTAATTACCCTTCTTTTATTCCATGAATACAGAATAATGGATGAATTCTCAATTCGCTTAATCGGACTTGAAATTGATCTTATAGGAACACCCAATTTGAATAATGAATTTGAAACAAGGATTTATCTCTACTTGAGATTTCATCACCATGACTAAATGACTACAATGAGTGAATAATGATAATGAAAAACCCGGGACAGCACCATCATTTACTAAATAAATAAAGACAATTTCATAATTCATATTATTTTATTTTTTATTATATTAAACGTGAAATAATTTCGAATTGCAAGAGCCTTTATCGTATTCGTGTCGAATATCAAGCGGATGCTTTCAAAAAATATTACCTCATATATCACATGTTTGATTTTAATTACTTCAAATATGACACGTTTTGTTCTATTTTTTATTATATTAAACGTAAAATAATCGCGAATAGCAAGTTGCAACCAAAGTGAAAACTTCGGTTCCCTTTATCGTTCCGAATATTTGAGCTGATGATTTCAAAAAAAATATTACCTCATATATCACATGTTTGCTATCGAATGGATTTTAAGTACTTCAAATATGGCAGGTTCTGATTCTCTAATCTCTACAATGGAATGAACAACGAATATTACAATGAAGGACCAAGAATCTTTAGAAAATGGTTGAATTAGAATAAATCTTAATTTAACAAATATTTTTTATTTTTTGTTATTTTGAAAGTAAAATAATGGCANTAATTTAACAAATATTATCGGACGGGGAGGTACGACCCGGACTCCAGACACGATTATTGAAAATCGTGTTAACACCATTTTCACTTCGATTACGCACTCACTTTAAGGGATTTATATCGATGACCGGGGTAGTTGTCGCTTCAAGAAAAATCTGGGAAGGAATTTGGGGTAGTGGGACCAATTCGTATTACTATCAGTTATTATGGAAAATTTATGATGGAATTGGAGTATATTTAACTAATAAAAGATTCGCAAGGTTTAGTGACGTTTCTGCAATGTGTTCGAAATGCCAAGTTAAAGAAGAAATGGTGTTCCATAGGTTTTTCGATTGCGAATCTTTTTCAAAAAGAATTTGGATAACATTCTTCCCGGAATTGAAATTCCTAACTCACGGGTATTGTACTTGTTTTTTCTTGTTTCTTCTTGAAACGAAAGATTTCATGAACATTCGTGGAAAACGAATTTTGTACTATATTCATGAAGCTTTTAAAAGAAATTTGTTGGAGAACCAGGTCATAGCCTTGATCAATTCTGAAAATTTAATTAATCAATAAAAAATGTTGATATATTAAAATAAATATTTGAGCTGCTGAGTTCAAAAAAATATTGCTTCATATATCGTACATTCTCTATCGAATGGATTTGTTTTTGAGCAGACATACACACAGACACACACCCATTCGACAACCACCCTGGTCAACGGTAAAAATTGAGTTTGTAATCGAAGTGAAAATGGTGTCAGGTGTTAACACGATTTTCAATAATTTTGTCTGGAGTCCGGGTCGTACCTCCCCGTCCGATAAAGAAAAATTAATGAGTTAACGTTACAAAGATCATATCAACTTACATTTTTTCAAGAATTTCCTTTTGCCTTTAGACCGCCGTAGCACTTTCAATACCCAGTTGAATAAATTTTTTTGAGCACTAGTTCATTCGGGCTACCAAAGGTTTAAGGATTAGGGCCGTTACCAAGATTGGCTGCCAGTTCTTTTGCACAATATATTTTGTTCTATACGACTGAATTTTAGAAATATTAATCTGTAATACTAAAAGCGGAGTTGCCATGGTAATTAGCGGTTGTCAACAATAGAATTGATCACCTTATATGAAGCTGAGTCGGCCAATTCGTTATAACGAGTGCTTATGAGTTGTCGTATGAGACAAGACTACTCTATAAGCTTTTCGGATGTTCTACATTGTGAAAAAAATATATTATCTTTGTTAGTCTCGCCTTTGCGTCAAGGCGATAGTCTATAAAAAGCATTTTTTTCATATGAATTATGAATGCGAGAGAAGCGAGCACAAACCCTAACCACGGACAATATGGTGGGAGCTTGTGCTAACTAGGCGTGAACCCGGATAAATTTAACTCTTTTAACGTGATCGAAGCGATGACAACCGCTAGAAACAAAATGCTTTTCGAAATGCCCAAATATGCAGTATCTATGTAGATGCCCATCAAAGTGCAAAATCATACGATGCTTAGATGTAAAGTTTAACAAGGAAGACTTGCCAAAAGACGATTATTTAAAGTTTAGTTTCCAAAGGTTACGACAAGAGCACTTCATTCTTTGTTAACATTTCATGTGAATCAAGGGAATTGCCTCTGCTTCTCTTGACCGCAAGGCAAAATTACAAGAAGATCGTAGACTGAATATAGAAACATTCGGAAAAGCAGGAACTTTTGATAACAACCGAAGAGGTAGAGGTCGTAGACTGAATGTAGAAACATTCGGAAAAGCAGGAACTCTTGATAATAAGTAATAACCGCAGAGGTAGAGACAGAGGAAGGGGTCGTGGAAGAGGCCAACGTGGTCGAGGTTCACACCATCGCTCTAACGAGAATTAATTGTACCATTTTGTTATCATTAATAAATGTTTCTTTGTTAGTTAATGTTTTTTAAAATATATCAACTTTTTTTATTGATTAATTAAATGTTCTGAGTTGATCAAGGCAACAACCTGATACTCCGACAAATTTCTCTTGAAGTCTTCATGAATGTAAAACTGAAAACAAAATTCGTTTTCCACAAATTTTAATGAAATCTTCCGTGTAAGTAAAATGCCTGTGAATTAGGATTTAGGAATTGCCGGGAAAAATAATTTTTTTGAAAATTTAATACAATTTAAAGTCTTGGACTCTTGAATTATAGTTGACACTTGACCTGCGCAAAACTAATTCACTGAAAATACTCCATCTCATTTTGTGGCTGGCTCATGAGCACATCAATCGATCCCAAATTGTTGAAAAAGGCGAAAAACTTTTTCGATGAAAGGCAAAAACCGAAAATGAGAATATCTACACTATTTGCGTTAATGGAAACGACTTCTTTGGTGGAAATGGAACAATTCTACAAAGAAAATGAGCAACTTATATTTTCGTTATGCATTGAAAGTTATCTATTGCGTTATGAAAAGTTGAAGAGTAATTAATAAAATCACGATGAATTAGAAACTAAAGAGACGAAAACTACGATCATTTCGAGCAAAGACTTTTCAGAAGTGTTAAAACTATTTAAAGTTCTGCAACTTTGGGTTAATTTTTGCCTTCAGTTAGTCAATGACAGTGTGTATAGCGCCGTTGATGATTGGTTTTCCCAGTTAGGTAATAGTTACTGTATTATGAAGAAAGAAAATGTTTTAAGACAATTGCTAACGTACAAAGGGCATGTGAAGATTAGAACGAGTGGGTTGCAAATAATTATGAGTGTGTTGAAAACATGTGGAGAAAAGACTCCAAAGAATTTGTCAGACTTGTTCATGTCTTCGCTATATCAAATTGTTGGTGAGTCAAGTAATAAACATATTAAATATAAATTGATATTGAAAGTGAACCGTTTATACCAGCCATCAGTCATGAAAACCTTGAAACTGATATGAAAACTTCGCTTGAAGATATTTTTGAGTTTCTTTGCAATGAGTCAATGGATGATCAATCTTTAGAATATATTTTTTCCTTTATTAAACTTCTGATGAATAAAGCATTTAACGACAAGAATGACAGCAGCATTAAAGAAGTCTTTGTTAAATATTTTATCGGATGGATTTTTCATGATGAAAAAGAATTCATTAATAAACATACTCAATTTTTTGGAGATGGAATATCTAACGGTGTGTCAATTAATATGCTAGCCAAGTTGATGGAGGGTAGCATGGAAGAGCTACACCGAGTGGTATACTATGGGCTATCGTGTCCATTTTCCAAGATTGATGCTATAGAGATTGTGATTAATTTCCTTGAGATTCTTTGCAATAAAGTAAAGTTTTAATGCTTCAGCACCCAGGAATTAGAGTATTTAAGAATAAGAACGTGTTTTGGAGAGTATTGCCACAGAGAAGATATGAAACAAGATATTATGCTGAATGAAGCTGAACAAGGGAACTTAAGAAATGAATTAAATGATTCGGGTGATAATGTGAAAGAATTGTTCAATTCATGTTTAAGAACATATTTGGGTTATGTATTTCAAATATTTGATGGCAGACCATCAAAGGGTTTAACAAAAGAACAACTTAAATCATACAAAAAAGCGTTTTCATTTATTCATTCTATCTGTAAAAGAGAAAATATTCAAAGAATGACATGGTAAAAATCAACTTGGAAAACAAACAGGGAAAAGTTGATGAATTGTTTGTTAAAAGTTGTAGAATCCCATTTAATTCCTTCCAATAAATATTCAATCATTACTGATCCTACTCAAGCCGACGAAATTTGTGATATTCTGATCCATGTAAAAGAGACAAACTATTTAATTGATTAGACTGTTTATGGCGTATGGATTAGATCTGGAATACTTAACGATGAAATTTGGAGTTTTTTGAATAGATCTGTTGTTCAAGTCACTAAATGGCACGCGGTAGTGTCTCAATGGAAAGTAATGTATTCGCGTCATTAGAATAGAAATCAATCTTGTATTTAACCAGAAGATATTTTATTGATGAATTTGAAGTAGATTTTGTATCTCTCTACATGCAATTTAATGCTGGGAAAAAGAATTCTATGGTTCCATCAATGTCTCAAGAATTCGTAATAGAATTTCGAAATTTTAAAAGTCGAATTCAGACGGAATTGTTTCGTTAAAAGGGCTCTTTGCAAGTTGTGTTGAATCTTTAGATGATGTCGAAGAAAATCTTTTCCGGGATTTTAACATCAAAGTCACCGATACTCTGTGGTTTAAAGTTTACAATTTAATTGGAAATATCAATGACATCCAAGTAGAAAATAAGAGGTCAATTAATTAAAGAGACCAGAAATACATTCAGAGTCACTATCTTGTATCGCTTCCCTGGTCGAGATTTTATTGTTTTTGAAAAAGTATGACATTGGAGCAAGGGATTCAAAAATAAAATTATCAAGCTTTATAGACACAATTATAGACTCTACTTTGCTATCACAGTAACAGGATTGAACCATGGGAAATTGTAGAATGTTCAACCCCGGTAAATCAATAGCATTTGCGACCCTGGCCAGAATAATATCTCAAAAAATTGAAGATGTTGATTTTAAATATAAAGAGAAAATGATTTTAACTCTAAATCAAGTAACTTATTCAATTGTACATTTAGAGGGGTTGGAATACAAAGAATCAAATATTCTATATTCTCTAATAAACCATTCACAAAGTATATTCACTTTGGATATTCCAGGGGTTAACATTCTCATTCCCAAATATTTGAAAAACTTTGAAACCATTTTAACAAAGCCAAATCAAGAATTCACAATAAGAAAGAGTTGCATTTCGCTCATAAACTCAATCTTCTCATTTTGTAAGTTGTTTAGTTCTATAAAATGCGGTGATACCACATACAATGAACTTGAAGTACCAAATTTATTCATTTTTGCATAGAAATCTCTTTACGCTTCTTTAATTGTAGCAAAGGATTGCCAACACGACAATAGTGAAATTTCAATGTCAATCCTATTCATTATAACAATGATGACTCTTGAGAATATTTTCTTCAAAGAATCTACACTCTCATTGTTATTAAATGAACTGTTCACTAATAATGTTGAATCAGTCTTGTCTGCGACTGTCAATTGCATCAGTTTATTCATAGATAAACTTGATATTTTAGAATCCATTAATATTATAGAGAAATTAACGGCTGCTATTTTTCATCACATAGAGACATCAAAACCGATAGTCTATTCTTTACTTTCCGAAATTTCCAAGTGGCTTTTCAAATTTCCTGAATTATTAAATAATCAGAAAACAAAAGGTCAACTTTTCGAAGCAATTGAATTTTGTTTAAATTACACAAAAAACAAAAAGTCAAAGACAATAGATAATGATGAAGTTCTTTTAAAACATTTGGCAGAGTTTGTCTTTATGCACGCTGCCCATCATTTACACTCTTTTCCTAATCCTATTCCAGAAATATTAGGATCAAATTGGGTTGACGATCCTGTTGCTGCATGCAAACATTTTTGTGTCAACGATTCTTTAATTATGTCTGTTGTTTACAAGGAAGATTCAATTTTAATTGTCACAAGGAACAACTTTGGTAAATTTACATGGTCAGTGACTCCACTTCAATCTGACTGTTCTTATAAAACAGCCGAATTGCAACCATTTGATATTAAATGCAATAAAATGGAAGAAATTAATTATGGATTTAAAAGAAATAAAGGTGAAATTCCCCTGTGGACAAATTCCAATAATTCTGAAAAATGCGACATGCTACTTGAATGTTTAAAATAGTAACAAAATTAGCTTGCAATTGTAGCCTTGAAGAAACTCATCCTGACTGCTTTATCAAGGAAGGGTTTTCATTGACCCAAACTCTGCCCCCGCCAATGGCCCTAGAAGATAGCATCCAAGAAATCCAAGAAAGAATGAACAATTTGGAATCTCAAACAATAAATTCAAAGTAATTTCTTTGATAAACTAAAACATGTCTGCCATTCGAAAAAGTTGAGCCGCCTACTGTACCTGAGAAGAAAGTGAACGTTGGGAGAGTTTTCCTAAGTCAATTTGGGTTTCTCGACGCAGATGTCTTTCGAAAAGGCTCATTTTCCATCTTTTCTGATAACCAAAATCTTCTTCGGGACATTAAAGCTCTTGATAAGAAACCTTGCAGGGAATTAGTCAAAGTTGCTTTGATTTATGTCGCTAAAGATCAGGAATATGAATCTTCTATACTGGCAAATCAAAACCCAAGCATATCATATAGAAAGTTTGTTTCTAGCCTAGGCTGGACAGTAAAGGTTTTCTCTGTAATCACAAAGGTTGACTTGGAATCACATTTAGGCTACATGGGTGGTCTAGACAGAAATTTGACAACAGGAAAATATTCAATTTATTATTGCGATTCTTTCTGTGAAATAATGTTCCACGACGTTACCTTGATACCCTCTGATCATAATGACCCAAAAAATATAAAAAAGAAACGCCATATCGGCAACGATCACATTCACATTGTTTGGAATGAAAACAACAAACCTTACAAACCTAACACTATTTCAGGGGACTTTGGAAATGTTGTCATTGTAATCAATCCTCTAAAATCTGGTCTTTTCGCGATAGACGTTTATCGCGACCAAAAGGTAACCTTTTCATTCCGTTTTATTAGATATCTTTCTTTGGCCCACTCCAATCCAATGTCATTATATCAAATTGTTCACTGGCTGCCCTAATACGCGCCACTATTATTAATGCACATAAACCTACCGTCCAAGCAATCATGCACTTGTCTTATCAACACCCGTAATTTTAATAATTTTACCCTATCAGTGCTTTGCAGCGCTCTAAAGATTTAGAATCAATTGTTCAACGATACAAGCAAGCTCAAATTACGTATGACAAGTTCCTAAGCATCATAGCTGACCTATAAATAAAAATATTTTTGATTCTTTGAATGCTCTTCCTTGAATTTTTATTTGTTTTAAACAATCATCGCGTCTCAATGTCCTTGGCAACAAAATGGCTTTAGAAGCGATCGAACTATTGGATAGCTATCTTGCGTTATGTAAAGAATCAAATAGTGAAATTATACCACACTTCAAAAAATCAATGGAATCTGCAATTACTGTCGGGTAATAATTGTTATCAAAAGCGAGTAGCGAAGTGCCAGTAGTATTGACCCTAAAAGGAAACCTAAGAGAGCATAATTTTTCTATAAAGGACGAAAATTTTCAATTGCTGTCACAACCATTATTGAAGACGTCGTTTCTTAAAACCTTGGACTTGAGTTACAATCGATTGACTGATCAAGCAGCCCCGATTTTGGCACAAATGCTTGCAGTATATTATTTAAACATCTTTTATAGTCAAATTCATTCAAACTGGAATCTTTGATTCTTAAAATGAACAATATGGGGCATGTCACCGCAAAATACTTGTCGGAAGCCCTCTTATCGAATGACAGTTTAAAGCATTTAAATTTATCAAATAATGAAATTGAAAATGAAGGAGGCATGTTTCTTGCATCAATGCTTCAAGTAGAATAAATAATTGATCATGATCAGGTCAACTCAACATTAAAAAAGTTGGAGATAGCATCATGTGGCCTAAAAACAGAAGCTATTCTCTCTTTTTACATTGTGCTTCTTAAAAACACTGGTATTTCTTATATCGATTTGGGTGATCCTCTTAGACGGCACTCAAAGGATGACCTAATTGTACATGCTACAAAATTAATTCATATAAATCCAAGACTAAAGCATATAGGAATATCAAAACACTCAATTACCGACACTGACGCGGAAATATTCAGCAAGTGTTTAGGAGTGACATGTAATTTAGAAAGCATTGACATTTCCCGGTAATTTTGTTCCACTGATTCAAAAGCAATAACATAATGGCTGATGGATGCATATGCTTATCGGATTATTTAAAGTATAATGAAACTATAAAATATTTGGACTTATCACACAATCAAATCTTATTCAAAGGGGCAGTGGCAATCTCAAGATATCTAAAATGGGACACCAACTTGCGGCAGTAAATTAAACTAAATTCTTATAAAGTTTGGACATTTCAAATAATGGCATCATTCCTGATGGTTTAATTGCAATTTACCATAGTTTAAAGAACAACACAAAATTGGAGACTTTAAAGGTCTGGGGAAATATTTTCAACAGTGAATGCTGCGAGGTACATAATATCTTGAAATCTAAAAGTCATTCAACGAAATTGTGGGCCCTGAAAAGAGATTTTTACCACACCAAATAGACATTAAATTGTATTATGTCGAAAATCAGTGGAACGTTGCATTCAGTGATATACTTAAAGTAGAAATAAAAAGATTTTATTAATCTACTTTTGCTTGGCGTATTCCAAGGTCCATTTTTTCGCTAACTGAAAACCTTACAATATCTTTACCCGTCAAAATAGCATCAGGTTCATTTTCTTTCCAATGCTGAGCAACGTCATTTGCTAATGGGTCATCAGGATTTGGCGCTGAAAGTAATGCTTGGATCGAAAGGAGCACTTTTTCGCGTAAAATAACAAAATTACCTGTCCTTATTTGCAACGCTGGACTCCATTTGTCCTTTAAAATATCAAGGCAAATTCTTCCAAGCTTGTCAATATTTGGATGGTAAATTTTATTCAAAAATCGAACCTTCGGGGGAGCCATTGGGTACTCTTCAGGAAGAAAGAGCTCAAGCTTGAAATTCCCACCCTCAAAAGGTGACTGAGTAGGACCTTCAATTGATACATCGAAATAGCGTAAATTGTCATCGTGTGGTACTGCTTGTATCCCTGGTACTGGTTCTTTCATTAAACGTTCAATTTCTTTTGCTATTCTTTTCGGTAGAGAATTCATCAAAAAGGTTTGAAATTTCCAAGTGCGAATGGTCCGGTTAATTCATGAGAATTTCCTACCGATGGCATCTATTTTATTTATATATTTTGAATTTTTTAAAAACTCCGACCTTCATATAAATGGGTGGACTGTTAAAATCGCTCTCAATAAAGTTGCGAAAATCAAATGAGAATTTAACGGAGGAAAAAATTAAACATCCAGTGTCTCCGAAGCGTAAAAGTCCAGGTAAAAAGAAGTCCTTCAGATGGTTCAAATCAAGAAAAGAAAAGAAGGAAAGGAAGAATAATGTGAAAGCGAATGATTTAAACACAGATGGTAATCTCTCAAGCGTTAGCAGCGAGGACGTTTCTGAAGTAAAACCACAAAGTACTAAAAATGATCATATATTAGAAGATGCTGCACATAAAATATCAGTTTTGCAACCACGTCATAGCGTACTATTACCAGCGGATCCTGATAGCTGTAGTTCCTCTTTGTCTCATACGAATCATGATAATGAAAATCATGATATATCTTTTTATGAAGGTAAAAAATAGCTTTCTTAAATGAAAGAGCCTGAACGCTTGTCTTCCCCAAACATACAAGAGGATGAATTACGAAAATCAATGTCCTCTAGACTTGTTGTTGCCAAATCCGATATTTTTAATGAAATATCGGACTCTAGTGAAAGTGAAAGCGAAGCACAATATAAGCACAGAAAAACCACGATACCCCAATTAGATAAATTGGATGCGTCAGAGTTATCAGGAAAAACAACTGTGACGGAGTTGACAATGAATTCAAGCGATAATCATGGCATTAGAAGCACCAGATCGATGACTTTTAGTCCCGGGGTCAAACCAGACGTCTCCAATTTACCGAGAAATAGGATAGCAGGATATGCCCCACTAGTCACATTAATTGATGATATGAAAGATAAGCAGTCGCAAGAGACACGTCAGCATATACAAATGGCTCATATGAATCAATATCCCATTGACAATGGCGTTCCTCCTGTCCCTAATATGACGCCAATGATGGTGATGACAGCATATGGACCTATGATGGTTATGAATCCCTATCCTGCAATGACTGGTCAACATGTTTTTTTCGATCCCACGAGTTTATACTATCCCCAGAGCAATATACGGCCACCACCAACAAGCCATGCACCGCGACCTGATGCTACATACTATTCTGATCATGCAAATAGGTTACGTACTTCTCGTAGCATGACTTCTCTTAATCAAAATCAGCAATTAGATTTAATGTATCCAAGTCCACAGGGGATTCAAGGTTCCAAACCCGATTTTTTTATAGAAAGAGCAAATGAAGCTAATTTGAAGAAAACTTTAGTTCAAATTGATGAAAAGACACCTAAAAGAGTTGGGGTAGACCAACGAAATCCATTCCAGAATTATGTGAGTCCTATCAAACAGGAAAGCAAAAACACCGCATACTTGGAGACATACAAAGAAAGAGGCATACCTTTGCTGCAAGCTGTTGATGGAAAACCAATCGCGCCTCTTGATGTGCATTTAAAGACCAATCTAATTTTGGAAGAACAAATAGACGAGCAAAGAAAAGCGCAAAAATAAAAATTGTTTAATTTTATTAAATATAAATTATTCGTCATCGACTACATTTCTTTTTCTTGCTAAAATTGGCGCGCTGTCTTTATCATTTTCATCCGCTGGTTTTGCTTGCTTCGGTAAACGGAAATTGTTTTCTGAATCATCTGACAGAGTTTCTTCGTTGAGATCACTGTGGTCAGATTCAATGTCCTTTTTTGCCTTGAGTACTTTCAAATCATCCTCATAGTTCTCCTCATCTTCATCATCTTCATCTTGTTCTAACGCATCTACATTAAGTTCCATAGAAGGAAGAAATTCTTTTTCCATTTGGATTCTCCGCTTGGTTTCAAGCCGTCTTTGGCTTCTCATTTTTTCATTTTCAACCTTGTCTCGACAAAAGGAACAGATTTACCCTTTCAAGTTGAGCTTTTAAAATTTCAGGATCTTCTCTAGATTCAAATGATTTTATTTTAGACTCTCGAGTTAAATGTTTTGACAAAACCTGGGTAATTCTATCGTGTGATCCTTTGTCGTTTGTGTTAGACGAAACCATCATTCTCTTCTCAACTTTCTTATAGCCTTCTAGTGTTGCCTCATTGACGTGATAATTCATCAAATGAATATTCTGATTAGAAGGTACATCGGAAACTTGGATATCGTAAATTTCTTGCCCGATAACAAGTGACATTGAACCATCAGACCACTTCACGATTCTAGAGTTTCCCTCAATCTTTTTTTGTTTTTATATTATAATTACTTCATCCTCATTGTATCTATATCTTATAGTGTTCTTTAATAATACCAAATCGTTAGGCTCGTCATCTAAATTTGCCAAAGCAGGATGTGAGGAGACTGTAATAAATTTGGGAAAAGACACTAAAGCCACATCGTTTAAAGATAAATTTTGTTTCTCGGGCAAGTTTACATGTCTTATATTTTGCTCTTGTCCCAAAAATTCATCCACTGACGTTTTTAAATTGTTTTCTTCCTCTGATGGCTGCCGTCTTGTATTTATATATAATATCCGTTACTCAATTGTTATATTTTCCTCATGTTCATCTAAATCGCTTAAGTCACTACCAAAAATGTCATGTTCATCCATTTTGGAATTTTCGTTTTCTAAACAAGTCTTCTTAATTAAGTTTAACTATAAAGCAGATTTCTTTAAAAAAAGTCATAATTTTTTAAAAAATCATTTAAATTAATCACAAAAACAAAAAAGACTAATTTTATTTAAAGTGTTTATGCCAGTCTTCTCAGAATCATGGATGCATTCCTTTTTGCTAATGTGAAACTAATTTTTAAACTCAGCCTGTGATATACCACATTAGTTTCAATATTTTGCAGATTGGACACTGCATGCGCGATAATTTTAAGGAAAGCCAAAGAATCTACGTCCATTCCCCCAGTTGATTCCATACAGAAAGGGAAAAATATCAAACCTTTGGCCTCACATTTGTCAAAATATTTCTTCATTTTTTTGATCCCGAGACTTCATGAGTGCCGCACCTCCTTCTTCCACTGTTTTATTGAAGACGTTTTCAACATAAGGAGAACCAATGGTCACATCTATACAAACATTATGGCTATTTTCTAAGACTGGAATAAAAATATCTGCTGGTTTAAGAGATTCGTTGTCCAACAGCCCTTGAACTTCTTTTTGCGGTGCTAACCCACCTTGAGATGCCACATGGAAAATTTCATCACGAATTGCGTTATGTCTGTTAGCCAGATCATGTTTTCCTTGACAAACGGTAGCGTGATCACCATACCAGTCTGATTGACCTTTTGTACATTCAAGACATGAACCATGATGATTAAAGAATTTTAGCCCAAGTCTTCGCCATAAAAGCACTCGGTAAGATCTAAAAAGCAAGGAAAATGGTAAAGTAAATGGAAAAATACTGCTTTCAATTTTATTTTCTGCAATAAATCATTCTCAATTAATTTGATTTTTTGAGGCACGATTCCAACAAAGGCCTTTTTGTTCTTTCCAATATTGGCGTATCAGGAAGCTCAGTACCATTTTTCAACCTTGTATTGCGATCATTTTCGTCATCCATCACTGTACATGCTCTTTCAAGTTTAGAAGATATTTTTGGAAGATTAAGTTTCAATTTTTCAAATGTATCTTTAGCATCTTGAAACATTTGAATAGATTCTTCAAAAACTAGGAGAAGAAAAACACATCTCTTTACGTTTAGATTGAATAATACATTTATCAGGTGATCCAACTTCTGTTGTTTCGAATTTGCAGTCCATATTTTCTTTCACTCTTGTCAATGCATTTTCATAGTGGGCTCGGACCTTTTTTCGCAGTATACCATATGATTCTCGCCTGTAAACAGCAACTTTATTAGCGAGTTCATCCACTTGTTGCACTAATTGTTCCAACCTTTGGAACAAGGATTCATCAAGAGGCTCAAATCCTAATTCAAAGTATTCAAGAAGATTACTCTTCCTTTTCATTCCGGGAACCCATTCGTTCCCATTTACCAGTATGTTTTTACTTATTATATTGGCCATTTCATTGAGGAACTATTAGATTGGACCAAATCGGGTTTACTGACTCTGATGACTTTGTTTTAGGAAGAACTGAATGTAATTGTGATAAAATATAATCTATGTCTTCTAGAGAGTCTACTTGAATTCTGAACTCGTTGTTTGATGGTGCATGCATTATAGTTTTGGCGCCAATTTTCCTGAAAATTCAGGATTCCTATCTTGAGTATGGGCTTAAAGCTAGGACCGAGGAGTCTGACTTGGTTACTTTATACTGTTGATTCCATCATAAAACTGCTCTTCCTAAAATAGAAAAAATTTAGAATGGAAAAATTCGTAGAATGTAAATTGAATCAAAAAATTAGAAACAACTATAAACAGAGAGTAGTTTTCAATTAATTGCGTATTTGAAATTCCTTTATTTTTTTCAATTTTTGTAATTTTACGAAAAATTGGTTTCGATTTGTTTGTTTATAATTTTTCGCGCCAAAATGATGTCTTCAAAGCCTATCACAAGTATACCCCCTAACGTCAACGGTGGTATATCAGGGTATTTTAAAATTGTTCTAGAAGACTATGACTGGGTGCCCTTGACGAAAGAAGAGCAAAAAATGGTTGGAACTAATAAACCTACAATTGCCCCTGAATGTACATTTCTTTGGTGGGGAGAGCCTTCGAAATCGAGTGGAACGACTCTTGCACCACCTTCTTTAAAGAAAATCAGTTCAAAAGGCAAGAAACATGATAATTCGGTCGACTTCCCTATACGATGCAAAAAAGATGTTTTTAAGCGCTACTTGAAAGATATGGGTGATCTTTCTATAAAGGTTGTGGAAAAAAAGTCCAAGTTAGAGGGTTGGATGATACTCAAGGACTTGGTTCAAGTGTGCAAGAAAGGTGAAATTTCTAAAGAGTTGCCAATTTTTTTGAAAAGAGGAAAAGGCTTTAAAAGCAGCATTCCATTTATTATTGGTCATTGTAAGGTGTATTTGAGTGTTTTATTTACCAATGGCAATGATGATAAACTCAAGGTAGGGTTTTTGTTTATGTATTACCTAGATGGATCAAAGTACTAAGGATAAAATAAAAGATGATAATGAAAATGTAAAGATTGATGTGTATGGAAGCGATTTGGATCAGAATATGAATAAGATTGGAGACGAGAATGAAAATGAATCCCCCAGAAAGCAAGAGTTCAAGAAAGAGAGCACGCCTGTTCCAAAAGTTGCCCCATTTGTATCCCCTGCATCATCTAAATGTAGCGATTTAAAGATTGACCTTTGTGAAGAAAAACCAATGAGCGCTGAAAAAGTACCAGTGAAAGTTGAAGAAGGCGTAAAAAATGATAATAATGCTAGCATTGACTATATCGTTAATCGAGCAAAAGAATTGAGGAATATGATGTTTGGGTCATTGTCTTCACTTCAAAATGTAGCAGATGGAAAAGTTATTATCGAGGAAGATGACGACGTAGCAAGCAAAACTGATTCATGTTCGGTGGTCAGTTCTATTTCATTGATTGAAGGGGAAGTTGAAATAGCAGAGATTTTGAATTATTCAAGAATAAATAACTTGCCAGAAAGTACTTGTGGTTTTGAATCTAGTATTGAAGAATCAATGAGTGACAATGAAAAGAAGGCGTTGGTGATGAAGAAAATTAGAGAAAGAGAAAAATCTAGGGAGAAGGTCGAGCGTCAGGAGGATGAACAGAAGAAAGAGAATCAAAAAGATTCAACCAATGATGCTGCCGGAATAGAAAACGTAGTGCGAAATCAAAAAGTGAATGATGAAGAAACAATAAGCTATGAAGAAGAGAAAGGAATTGACCTGAGCGATAAAAATGAAAAGCTTGAGCATGAAAAGAACATTGCTGTGTCGCTTGCTAGAAAAATAGTTGAAGGTCAGAAGAAGAATGAAGCAAAAGAAATTGAAAACGTCTTTATTGTGAAAATGAAACAAAGCGATTTGCCAAAGGGAAGGCTATATTTTACTTTAAAGCTAAACACACAAGGAATTAAAATTGTTGAGGAAAGTAGAATTTATGAAAATGAAAATGTTGAGCTTGAATTTTCTCTTGGATCCTATTTATTAAGGAGAGCCAATATTCTATTAGAAATGTGGCAAGTAAGAAATGCAGAACCAACTTTGATTGGAATTTTTATTCGTATTATAAATTTTGATGAAGATAGATTTTTAATTGCAAAGTTTAGGCATCCTGTAGCACAGAGCGTTGTGTGCGTTCCACTAGTTTGTGAACTTTCACACAAAGAAACCATTGAAAATATCCCACAAGATAAAAGCACTGAAATTGTTAGTAACATGCGAAATGCTGAAGTTCAAGTTGAGCCCCAAATAAAAAATCAATCAAGTCAGTACAGTTTTGATAAACCAATACTTGTTGACCAATTTACACAAACGAGTGAAGAGCATAAGCCACATTCTATTAATATAACTGATAAGCCACCGTGCATTGTATTAGATAACAAGTCGCAATCTGTTGAGATAAATGAGAAAGAAGGCACTTTGATCAATATAGGAATTGAAAGGGCAAGAAACCTGCCAAATATTACACTGAAACATTTCCCTAACTCTAAAGTTAAAATTGGGAATTGTATTACAAAAGTTGTTATGAATGAAGAAAACCCCACATGGGATGCGAGTTTTGACATTCACCAAATATCTTCTCTTTTTGAATTTTGCGTTTATCATCAAGACGATGAAGATTATTTAATAGGAAAATGCAAGGTAGAAACGTCCTTGTTACAAAATGAAATTTATGGATGGTACAACATTGTTGATTTCAAAGGTTGCATTCAAGGTCAACTCTTGCTAAGAATATTACCATTTTACTGCAAAAATATTTCATCCTCTGTTGGTATCCCTGTTGCTGATTTAAAAGATCTATACTCCAAACTTAAATCATCTTTAGTTAATTTAGATAATACAATCGAATGCAATAAGCTTGATGTTGCTAACAAGTGTGAAAGTATCATCACAAATGACCATAAAGGAATCCATCATTCAACTCAAAATAAAGATGCTTGTCTCGAGATTTCTAAAGATATCCAAAAAATAAAAAATGACATTGAGAATCTTTTTGAAGAACCGATTGAAAACATTAACAATGAAAAGGTTGAAAATCACTCCGAAAAAGTAGAAGACACAGACAATGAAATAACTGAAATTAATGATAACTCCATTGAATGCGATAACGAAGAAATTGAAAACGCTGACCCATTGATAGACAAACCAATTGAGTTATTAGTGGCAGAGATTGATAAAGGCGACGTTGAAAAAATTGAAGAAAATGTACAAGTTGAATATTTGTCAGTCGAGAATACCTCGGTTGAAATTGTTCCAGTTGAGAATGTTCAAGTCGACAATACCCCAATTGATGATGTTAATACCCCAATTGATGATGGTCTAGTTGAAATGGTTCCAGAAGAAAACTTTCAAGTAGACAAAGATCCAGTTGATAATGCCTCAGTTGAAAATGTCCTTGAAAGTACCCCTGTTAAAACCATAGTAGAACCCCCAAAAGTGGATGGTAACCCGAATTTTTTTAATTAAGATAGAATTTATTGATACAATAAATAAAGAATCGTGTGATCATGTTGAAAATGAGATTCTATACGAATGCTACCCTCTCTGCACAAGCCATTCCATTACTGACATTTCCTCTTCATCCGAACATGGGCAAGTCAACATTCCCAATACATCCCGGTGCTTATCAAAGAATTATAAAATGCCACTTTCAAATTATAAGCAACTTGAAATCACTGAAAATGCAATAGACCATCTCCTCCATCCAAAGCTCCTATCTTTTCAATTTGTTAAAGCTAATGGAAGAGCCTTCAATTACTTAAAGAATGACAAAAACTCTTTTGCGAACAACATTCTCTCAAAATACTCATACAAATCGAAACCGCCAAGAGCACCTGTCATGAAAAAATCCACTACCCCTCTGAAAGAATCTAACTTTAAATAAACTATAATAATTTTTGGACCTTTAAGTATTTTTATCTTAATTTAATTCCCTGGATGTCTTAAACAAACGTGGTGATTTCACGCTCTAGTATTGAATTAAATAATTCATTCATGTAGATTTAGACCACCAAGAGTACCTGATCCATCCCAAGAAAGAAATATTCAGTTTAACTTCAAATATAATGTGACAATTTTAATATCTTACTTTGAATTGAGTTTGTGCCATGTTGATACATGAAATCATTAGTTCTCGATCATTGTCACAAGTGCCAAAACTTCAAGCAAGATACTCTTGGAATGAAAGGTTATGTGTGCAAGACCTCTTTCGTTCACATTACATCAAGATTATAGAAATTGGATATTTTTTGAATGTAATTTATTTGAATTTATTTCTCTTCTTCAAACTTCCCTAGCCTGCAAACTTCTTCTTTGAGGGTCGATACCTTTTCGTCAATCAAATTTATAGCATTATCAATAGACCCAACATTATTTATATTGACTTTACTTTCAAATAATGCACAAATTTCAGGATCCGTTTCTACTCTTATCATTTCTGACAAGTTGCTAGACACCAACAAAACACCAAGGGGACAAACCAAAGGAGTAGCAAAGACACCTACGAATCCCAATACATACATGCCAATTTGATTTTTGGTTGATCTTTCCTCTATTTTCTTCATCAACTCTTCTTTCTTAATCTCCAATAGTTCTTTTGCTTTGGCAAAAACTTCTATTCGTCCATAAATTTTTTCTATTTTCTCTGATTGTGTTTCTGAACTATATACTAATTTCTTGGATTTAAAGTTCATTGTCAACTGAATATCTTCAATTATTTGGTTCACACATCTGTCCTTTGATCTGGACGAAATAAACAAAATGGTTGGCTCAGAACTGAATGCTTCTTTGGTTTTCACTTTAAAGTCGTCAAGATACTCATTAAAGGCCTTCTTTTCAATTCTTAATGTATCACAACGACTCATTACTACCGCTACGTTTTCAAGGACTTCTTTCCCATATGCTACTTTTAGCTTTGATATATGTTGAATAAAGTAATTTGTTCTTTGGTTGGCATCAATGAAAAAATAGATTCTCTTGAGAACAGCATCGGGGATTTTACGCAATAACTTTTTTGCGGAATCTAAAATCTCTACAGTCTTCCGAACACCATTTTCGTCCAACAACCCGTCGATAAAACCTTCCGTGTCAATAAAATATATTTTATGGCTTGAATTGGGGATTTTCAGAGCAATTAGTTTTGCGCCTTCCGTCTCATCGATTAATTCAATATTCTCAGAATTTATGGACCTTGATAACGCGCCAATGAATGAAGACTTTCCTGAAGATTTCATTCCATGGATTATAAAAGCAACGTCTTCTTGTATGTTTTCAAATGACATTCTCTTTGAAAAGTCTGCATATTTTTTCCCATTAGAATCGAAAGTATGGGGTAAATAACTTGTAGTTAATCCGAAAGCCTCTTGAATTCGCTGTATATCTGCAGGATAAGGTGTTGGGTTTGTCCATATAAACGAAAAGAGAAAACAAAGTGAGATAAAGTCGATCATTGTTTTCCTTACAATTAACAGTGAAAGTCTTTATATCTATTTGACAGGTCAAATTCAGTGATATATCACAAACTGTTCGCTAAAAAATGAAAATTCCAACTAGAAAGAAGGATTCCGAAAATTCAGGAAATTGATGAGCAAACGAGATCTCTATAAAAATGTAATTCTTGCTTCATTATTTGATAGGGAAGTCAAGTACATATAGCTTGTGAGAAGCAGGGTTGGAAAGTGGCTACCATAAAGTCAATTGAGCATGAAATAGTTAAAGTTGAGGATGAAGCTGGGGAAATTACAGTGTTGAAAGAGCTTCCACATTTAAAAAACGCGACATCTGAATTCGATGATTTAACAGTGATGAATTTTCTTCATGAACCTGGCGGTAAGAATGGTTATGCAGTATAATAGTTCTTGAAGTGTTAAAGTATCGATATGATCAAGGAATGATTTACACGTATTCAGGAATAGTTTTGATAGCTTTGAATCCATTTAGCAGATTAGATTGTTACGGAGAAGAGGTTGTTCAAGTCTATAATGGCAGATCAAAAGGAGAACTTGAGCCGCATTTGTATGCGATTGCAGAGGATGCGTTTAGTAAATTGAGGAGGTATAATAAAAACCAAAGTGTGGTTATATCTGGAGAATCTGGAAGTGGCAAAACGGTAGAGATAGTTTTTGAGAATGTATATACAGGTTAGTGCAAAATTCATGATGCGATATTTTGCAAGCGCTGATTGCCAGAAAAACTCTGGAATTGAGGAACAAGTTCTTTCAACAAATCCAATAATGGAGGCGTTTGGAAATGCGAAAACCACTAGGAATGACAATAGTAGTAGATTTGGAAAGTTTGTAGAGATTCTTTTTGATGAGCGAAATTCTATTGTAGGTATGAGTAGTTTAATAGTCTAAATGGGGCGAGAATCCGAACTTATTTGCTAGAGCGATCAAGAGTTATTAGACAAGCCAAAAATGAGCGGAATTATCACATATTTTATCAACTTTGTGCAGGACTAGAAGATGGGTATAAAGCCGAATATGGGATTGGTGATGCTAGTGATTTTCAATATTTATCGGGGACAACAAGAATTAAAGATGTTGATGATAAGAAAGATTTCGAGGATACAATAAAGTATTGAAAATATATAAAGTTATACAGTGCGTTAACTCTGATGAAAATTGACAAGGAGAAGCAACAATGGATTTTCCAGGTTTTAGCTGCCATACTTTATCTTGGAAATGTTGAAGTGGATGAATTGGACAAAGAGAAGCCAATTACCAGAAATTTGAATATTATTCATAGATTGATAGGAGTTGACATGATTGAACTTAAAAAGTGGATGACACATCGGCTAATAAAGATGAGAAATGAAAGTATTGAGAGTCAACTTGAAGACCATCAAGTGGTCCAAGTAAGGGATGGGATTTCTAAATTTTTGTATTCGAGCCTGTTTGAATGTATGGAATATTTTGAATTTCTATGTAGGGCTAGTAAATCAAATCAATATAAGCCTTGTAACTAAAAAAGATGCCACGAGATTCATTGCAGTTTTAGACATTTATGGATTTGAATATTTTGAGAATAACTCGTTTGAGCAATTCTGTATAAACTATGCTAATGAAAAGCTGCAACAAGAATTTAATCGGCATGTTTTTGATTTAGAACAAAAGGTAATGCTCTGTTACATTTAATACCTAGTTGTATGTAGAGGAAGGCATTAATTGGTCATTTATAGAATTTAATGATAATTCTGATTGTATTGAAATGATTGAAAACAGAAGCGGGATTTTAAGTCTGCTGGATGAAGAATCTTACTTGCCTAGAGGATCAGACCAAGTAACTATTGACAATAGTTTGAACAAGTCTTTTGTTAATAAACTCTACCAATCATTTGCAGACAACAAAAATAAATGTTTTAGTAAACCAAGATTTGGCGGATGTAATTTTCTTATTCATCATTTCGCGTATTCTGTGACATATCATGGTCAAGGGTTTATTGAAAAGAATAAGGATAACATTTCAGAACAAGTGAGATCGTTATTGCTAGAGCCTGATAAATTGAAATGGCTTTTACCAAAACGCGAATGTGAAAAAGGGTCCAAGAGATCGTTGAGTTTGCAATTTAAAGTACTCAAATAGTTCCTTTTGATAAAGACATCATTACATTCTTTAATGGAAACAATAAATTCAACAGAAACGCATTATATTCGATGTATTAAGCCAAATGAAGAAAAGAAGCCTTTTTATTTCGATAATTTGTATGTGATTCAGCAATTGAGGGCTTGTGGGATTCTGGAGACAATAAGAATAAGTTGCGCCGGGTATCCAATAAAATTTAATCTTGAAGAATTCAATGATAGGTAATTTTGAAATGTTAATTATTAAAGGTTTTCAATGCTTTCCTGTGTGAAGTCTGACGATTCAAGAGTAATAGCCGAATCAATTTTAAAATCTGTAACGTCATCAATAGGGCCACTGGATTATCAAATTGGGAAAACAAGAATATTCTTCAGGGTAGGCCAAGTAATTCTATTTCAAACATTCTTTATTAGATGGCGTTCATTGAGAAAGCGAGAGATGATAAAATGGAGAGTGCAGCATTGTTGATTCAGAAATGGTTTAAAGGTTGTTTGATAAGAACCAAGTTTAATCTTTTCATGAAAAATTTGTTTGTGATCCAGGGTTTAATCAAATCTAGAATTTTCAGAAATAGATTTGTTGACGCTAAAAAGAAAAAGATAACAATAAAAATACAAGTTGAAATCAGAAAGAGAATCCAATTAAATAATAGATTAAAGAAATTGAAACTGATTTTACAACTGCAGAATATTATTAGAAAGTACAATGTTGATTCTCAATTTAAGAAACGTAAACTTGAAATTGTTGTTGTAAAAATACAATGTAAAATTAGAGGGATAATATTTCAACAACAAAGAATTGAAGACATTGAGTCTATAAAGAAAATCCAACGATTGGTAAAGTGCAGAAACGCTAAAAGAGAATTAATAAAATTAAGAGAAGAAGCTAAAAGCATGAATAGAATAAATGAAAGAAATTATCATTTAGAAAATAAAGTTATTGAGCTAACAAATAAAGTACACGAACTTAACGCCAAAGTGTCACAATTAACAGATCTATTAAATCAAAAAACATTAGAAATGAACAAGATTCAAGAAACAAACGATTATTTAAGAAATGAAAATTTTAAATTAATCTCAGAAAATAAAGAAATAAAACAAGAAAATAAATCTTTATCCAACTCACTTTCTGAAATCGATAGTATAAACAACTCTACAGACATTTTGGCTCAATATTCTCTTAGAAATCACATCAAAGAATTCATCTCAGATCCAAATTTATTCCAAGAAATTAGTTTAGATAACCTTTCAGAGCCTCTACTGTCTCAAGTTTCTTCATTCTTTTTCTTTTCTTGCTGGGCATTCGGTATGCTGTCTCTCTTGAGTAATAAATTTTCTGATCACTTAAAATCAATTCAAAAATTGTCTCTTCTTTCCCAACTGATTCACTATTCAAACCTTGGAAATCATCTAACTTCTTTCCAATTTAACTTGAATTCAATAAAATCTTCCAGTTTAATAAACGATGAATCTATTTTACACTCTGCCTGGAATTCCTTGACAGTTCGACTAGGGGATTTATGCAACACTCTTGTTCAAGAATTGGTCAAAGATTTCAAAAAGAGAATTGAAGTTTCACAGTTTTCTATTTTAGATGATCAAAATCTCATAAATTTAAAAGAAAAAGATTACAAAAAGAGCTACTTGCACAAACCTCCAACTTTAAGTGACCTAATCGACATCATGGACAAAGTTTACAAAGAATTAAAAGAAAATCATTCAAGTTTACATTTAATAGAGTGTTTATTCATAAACATTTTTTCAAATATACAAGTAGCACTTGTGAATCAATTCTTAATGAGAAATGGTTTTGCAACAATAAATAGGTATGCAAGTTATCATATTTAAACTAGGTAAGCCGAAATGTTCTCTGAAACATAGGTAAATTATATCAAAGTTTATTAATTCCAGGTAAATTTCTAAACTAATTGATCAATCAAGATGCTTTCAAATACAATACAATTTAAACTTATTAAGGAATTGGCAAAGTAACAAAATATATCACTCTACAAAAGTTGACCATAAGCTTGAATCTACTCACGATTGTTTAAATACATTCAGTGAAATGATAAAGTACAATGAAAACAACACTATATTCTAGATTTTTATTGCAAGACCCTTCAAGAAAAGATACATTCCACGATACTAATATTTACAGCCTTTTGTCTCCAATCCAACTCAGAAAACTATGTACAATATTTGTTTCTAAAGTTCCACTGGAATACATTGACGCTGCAATTCAATTACATTATAAAAACATGGAATACCCGAAAAAGATAACTTTAGATTATCCATCAACTTTAGAATATAGATTCACTCCTGTACCACCATCAAAAGAATTGCCAGTTCAATTAGATTTACCTTGCGTCATCAAGTTACTGGCAATCATAGAAATCGATTCATTTAAATAAATTATCACATTGTATAGTTTAAAATTCTACACTATTTTTCGTCACAGTGACTTTGTTGACTCCCGCGCTCGGTTGCCAAGAAGAAAAAAATGCTTCATTCAAATTCAATCAATGAATACCATCTACATAAAACTCAAGAATCTCGTCTTGATCAAATACAATCCTTGGTCCAAACGTTGTACACCACAGACAGTAAAATTTACCCAACTCTATAAAAGTTTGGCAAATTCCAAATCTTTTTACAAACATCAATCAAAACTCAAAAAAATATGATGGAGACTTAACAAAGTATCCTATTGTTGTTGCAAAATTGTTTTCCCTCGTTCAAGAACATTTTCATTCGGCATTTTCCAAAGATACAATATTCAACCTTTTCAACAAAAAATGTAAGGCCAATTCAATGATATCACAAGCAAATATAAACGAAATGAAAAATATAATTGATGACTTGGACGATCTATACTACATTCCATTGAGGATGTTGTCCCATTTGTTTTCAAATGTTCAAGTTTTTGAAGCCATCAATGAAACAAACATAGTCAAATTATCAAAAATATGGGCGCCTAAAATAATTCATGATAGTAAATCCTCAGATATCTTCATCAACATAATTTCAAATACAAATGAAATATTTGGCGAATTCGACAATGTAAAGTCATTTGTATGCTGACTATAGCATTCCTTCAATTTGAACAATTTAATAGAATATTCTATTTTTAAATGCCCACTGTCCGTGTCGACATACAAAAGAAACGAGAATCAAAAAGGTCGACCTCGAGTTGATATATTGGATTCTGTAAATTTTCAAAATCAATGCGCAAACTTTACTTGTCGACCTGGTCTTGAAGCCGGAAAGCTTTATGGCCAAAATATTGAAGCATTTATTAACTATGTTGACAATTTGATAGACAAGAACGACGTGCCCATAAAAGAATTAAAAATTATCAAAAAGAAGATAAATATTTATCTAAACAACATAAAGAAATCCCACCATGAGAAAAAATCAGACCTAACAAAAGCGGAACTTAAAGAGACAAAGGAACTGTATGCGAAATATTTACAAATCAAACAATATATGAAAAAGTAAATGTAACAAAATATGAAGCGATACAATAAAACAGCACTCAAAAAATAAACGATTTTGATTTTAAATCTTTAAAATTATTTATTAAACGCTCATACAAACGCCCCATATCCAAAAGTCCTCTTTATGCTGTCAAAGTAATAACTTTGCCAATTTTTCTTTGTGGTTTCAAGTTCGCTTCTAGGGACGTTCTTCTGATGAAGCTTGAGTACCGTAGAGTCACTTCCTGGCAAAATATTGAGAGTAGCCACAGAAAAATGATTGACAGGCCAAGTTTTCAACCTCCATTGCAAAGTTATTGACTTATTGTGCTCAAAGGACAACAATTTTCCCATTATATTCCCATTAAACAGCTTAAATGCAGATTCGTTTTTAAGAGTAAATTCTGCAGGCGAACGTGTCCAGGCAGCTATTCTTTGAGCGTTCGTAAAACAGTCAAACAAATCGGCGGCTGGGCACTGAAATTCAGTCTCTAGGTCGATATTTGAAACAGCAACGTTGCTTTTATCATTTTCTTCAGATTTCATTGTCTTTTTCTCAATCAATTTTTGGTTTTCCGCGGCTTTAACATCTGGGAGAACNCTAGGTCGATATTTGAAACAGCAACGTTGCATTTATCATCTTCTTCAGATATCATTGTCTTTTTATCAATGAATTTTTGGTTTTCAGCGGCTTTAACATCTGGGAGAACCATACGACCACTTGGAATCACGAGATCATTAACATGCGCTGTGTTAATTGACTTTGTGAATTACTGGTAATTAATTCTTGAGTAAATTTCAACAATATTTTTCTGATAGCATCTTCAATTACTTTTGAATGTTCAGATTTAACGCTTGTTTCTATAACAATCTATTAAAGGTTTTTGGTTAAATTACTTGGCAGTTTTCGTAAGTTTCATCAATCGAGTTAAATTCAGGTACTTCTATTTGAGTTTTCACATCGCTAATTTCGCAGTTCAAAACAAACTTTAAATCATAGAGAGTGATAATCTTCCCTTTTCTTTGGTTAACATCAACATCTCCCGATACTTCTTTCAATGATAACGAGACTTGAGTGCCATTTACATCTAGTTTGGTTTGGAATGCATTTTGAAAGTATTCCTTTGCCCACGGGAAACAATTTTTTTCCAGCCAATGCCAATTGTTAACATTTTTCCAGTTAGTTGAAGTATTTGAATTCATGGAGTTTTCTGGAAAAGTGGCGAGGTCAAAGACATTTTCTATTTTCATGCTACATTGCACTCATCAATGGATTATCCAAATCAAAAGTCGTACTGTAATTGATATCTTTGTTGAGGATAAACAAACTATAAATATACAAAACATAAAAAGGGGTTGACATATCATACATTAAACAAGTACTGCCACAAAGAGTATTTCAGCTGAAGCGCTAAATGAAACCGCCAAAAGTAGCATTTATAAATAAAGCCAAATAAAGCCAAGCATTTAGTTCATTCATTAAAGTGTCCATATTGTTCAAACCCTGGTTCAATTAAATTATTAATGACAAAGAACTATTGGGATATTTTGCGCAACTTATTGGTATCATACTACGCTAAACATGATTAAGAAAAAAGGATATTTTAGTGGCTATGTGTCAAAGTCGGCCAATATTCATGAGTTTGATCAAATTGTCAACCGTGTTATGGACCAATTAAAAGGCACTGAGAACCTTGAGGTATTGAATTTGAATTTGACAAAGGCTCTTAATATGATTAGCAAAGGGTTAATATCTCATGACTCTGGTAAAACGATTGGAAAATTTTTATAGGATACGCTGACACCTTTACGCAGCAACTAATGTACAAAAGAGCATGGATGATACTTACCATGGGATTGAAACATTGTGAGCCTTTGATTAGGTTTCTCACATTAAGAGTTCTTTTGGCAGCCGTGCCTGAAATATGTAAGACTCTTCCCGAGGAAGAAGTTAAGCATGTAACAAAATCTGTTGTAAAATAGTAGAAATTAGTGGATGCCCTAGTTGGAATAATGAACAGTGATGAACGCAAAGAGAGTAGACTGAAGTCCATATACCTTTTGGGCAAATTGGGAGTATATTTAGGTGGAGAAACTGGTCACGAGCAGCTTTCATTGTATGGCTTCAAGCAGCTTGCTGCTAGACTATTACAATTGCAAAACTGTGAAAGGTATTGTATTGTTAAATACCATCAAAGATACGGTCAATTGGTTGAGCACACGAGGGAAACCAAAATATACTTGTATCATGCGTTGGGGAAATATACCAGAATGTCATTTATGCACAGTTCTGAAATAGCAAAATACATGGATGAAATGATGCTCTATATTTGTTTTAGAGAATTTGAAGTATCTAACTCTGACGTATTTCTGATTAAAACCGTCTTGAAATTGCTAAATGGTGATTTAAGTACGAATTCTAAAAACAAAATGGTGGTGGGTGCGTTGTTTCTTAAGCAAATGAATAATTTGATAAAGATGAATTTGGAGCACATGCAAGCTGACGCTATCCAATTCGCAAGGTAAAAAGAAGAATTGGAAGTGATAGTGTGTGGTTGCCTGTTGAAAATGAGTACTCTTCTGTGAATGCCATAAAGACGTTAATATCTGGTTTAAAGGAAGCATGTGTTTTAGTTCCTGAAATGAAGGAAAGCATTTACGAAAAGGATTTAAAATCGTTGTTGAATGTAAATATTGAATTTAATGAATAAAAAAGGTTAGAGACGAAGAAGAAGCAAAGATTAACAAGAAGACATTGCTGTTTAGACAATTGCTGATGAATCCAGGGACGTCGACACAGCTGGAATGTGTTGATGGAACACCTGGACTGTTTGTTGATATGAATTCTTCTTTGATATATACTGCTGACATTGTTGTTAAATTGCCGATTCATGCAGAGTCTTTTGTGTCTATATCTCGGCCTTTACCGCCCATTCCGGGGGTTCCATCAAATGCGACTACTGTTCCACCAACTTTTATCCACACAGACAGTGAAGTTAGAATTGAGCCTCCTGTGTCAGCATATGAAGCAAGTGAGCGAAGCGGTAATGTGCCGGGGCTACCAGTCGGATATACATATTCACCTTCTAAACTAATAAATTCAAAACAGATGCCAAGTGATTATGTTAAACAACCCCCATTAGAGGATGCAGATGTGAGGACTGGGATACCCAGGGGATTTCTGAAAATATCTCCAAATACATCTATCCCATTTACACCCGGGAAATTCAAGCC
Organism: Rozella allomycis CSF55; assembly: GCA_000442015.1. Lineage (NCBI taxonomy): Eukaryota > Fungi > Rozellomycota > Rozella > Rozella allomycis. The sequence continues at coordinate 16,446 of KE560841.1, read as the reverse complement.
TGAAGATTACGAATCAACGCCATTAAGATTAGAAACAAAAAGACAAATTGTTTCTATTGCGCCTGAAGGATATACATTTGAGCGACATCCAATCTTGTGGCCGACTGTTGATCCGTAAAGGCATTTTGTAGTTAATTAGAGATTGTTAAAAAATGAGAAGCCAAATTCAGATTTTGTTATGAATGCACCTGTTGTTTTTGAGATTATTCAACCAGGAAAGAAGCCAGTTAGGTTTTTGAGCAAAGTTGTTGGGCTAAACAAGGATGTTTCATCAATTTCAGTAGAGGCAGATAGAGATAGCAAGTATAATTTTTTTCAAGTTGAAATAGACGGCAATTTATAGTTGGCTCTACATTCAGCGTATATGTGAGACCAAGAGGGAAGGATGATGTTTGGATTACAGTTAATTTGGAGATAATCAATGATAATTATAATGAAGGTAATATTACGAAAGCGACTGTGAAAGATATGGCAATTTTGGCAAAGAGAAATTCTGAATACAAAATTGTGGAACCGTGTCCCGCGGGAATTACATTTAAGGGAGAGCCGTATTTTGCACCTCCTGTGTAAGAGTTTATAAACATTATTTAATAGAAATATGCCACCAGTGCCCTGTGGTTATACGGATGAAGGAATCCCATACTTTTCAAAGACGGCAACGGTTAAGCCCATACCAGCAGCGATGAGTTTATCTGGAAAAAGATTTTATAATAAAAAGGAGCCAGTGAAGCCCTCAAACCTTTTTGTTGGCTATGATTATGAAGGGCAACCAATATTTATTCCTGGTGGAGCTTTTATTCCTAGTCCTGTAGGTTATACGCCTGATGGAATACCATTCTATGATATATCAAGTTTGCTAAAACAAAAGGGTAAATGGTAAAAGTGGAAGATATAGGTATCATACAGTTGTCACAAAGATACGCCATGGATAAAATGAAGAATTATGATTTCATGAGTGATGATGAAGAATCAGTTAAAAGTGATATAAAGACAAAGATGTTTGAAGAAATGATGGCTAGTTTAAAAAGGAATAAACCTGAGGTCCAAAAAGCATTAGAAGTTAAAGATGCCAGGTTGCAAAAAAGACATAGCATGAGAGCATCAATTACAGCAGAGTCATTATTTTCTAGCGCGACAACGTTTTCTAATGTTCTTAATTCCAACGCTGCAGATAATTTACCACCTCAGAATATGAATGATTTACTCGAGTTATTTGAGGAAAGTAGCGCATTTGATTCATTTAAGAATAATACAATGAAAATGAGTTTTGAGCCTACAAGAATTGAATTTCAATCAGTTAGAAATCCTGTGACTAGAAGCTTGCAATTAAAGTATAAATCAATGAGAAGTGATTTTAAAGAAAAGGAATATTTTATTTCAGCAAAGCCAGCGGAAGTGTTTGGAGTTAAATCATTTCATTTGCATTTAGTAGGCGATGGAAGTGTTGAGATTGACGTCACTTATTATCCAATGGCCATGAAGATGGACAAAGCTGAAGGAACATTGAGTGTGATGGATGATAATGGGAAAAAGTTGGCACAGTCTACTTTGATTGCGTATAATTCAAGTTTTGTAAAGATAAATACCAAAAACTTGGATTATGGATGGATTATTCTTGGAAAACAAAGAGAAATGCAAATTTCAATTCAAAATGTTTCACCTCAATTGATCTATTTAGATTGCAAGTTGGTTAACAAGAATAAAGATGATTTGATGGAGAATAGCAAGGAACCAACGTTTTCAATTCCAATGAATAAAATAGGGCTGGAAAGGTATGAAACGAGATCTTTTCCCATAACATTTATGCCAACACACCAAGGATCTTTTCAAGAAGAATTACAAATTGAAGCCCCGGGCGGAGAAATAATTTCAGTTGAATTAAATGGATTCTGTGGAGTACCTTTGGCTCTGTATGTTGAAGATGATGAAGTTTTGGATATTGGATCAAGTGGAGTTTCTAGAGAGCGAACAATGTTTCTAAAGAAATTCTATAAAAAGATTCAAGGGGATCAAAAAAAGACAAAAATATCTGAAACTAATACAAATCTTTTAAAAAGTATCTATTATGCATCTTCCCATTATGCAAATATTGAAGATGCCTATAAAATAGATTTTGGTATTATCGAAAAAGATCAAAGTTATAAGAAATTGTTAACCATAATGAATCTAAGTAATAATCCTTTAACAATAGCGTTGTTTACAAGAGATGAATGCATTACAATAGATAATAGAATTCGCATAGCCCCACAGACTGCGTATACAGTTGAAATTCAATTGAAAATACAAAATGAAAATCAATTTAATTCATTTATAGAATTAGTTTGCCCAGGGTTTCAGAATATTCCTATTTTTATTCACGCATTTGTTGGTCAGCCACTGTTTATTCCATTGTATGATTTTGTATTCTTCAAACCTGTATTCCATTCAATGAGTGAAACAATCAACACTGTTATAATTAATCAGTCAACGTATGATTTAAAATTTAAAATAAATGGATTGCAAGTTGATCAAAATGAATCTTCTTTCTTTAGTGTCAATTTAAACGAAGAAACGTTAATAAGAGGTCGATCTTCCCTTGCACTGTCTTTTAAATTCAAAGGGTTAAGAAGAGGTCCTTTATTAAAAAAGATTGATTTGTCTCTTAAAATTAATGAAAACAAAACAATTAGTATTGAACCTGGCCCATTTAATCATTCCATCTATCTAGTTGGAATTTGTGTTCAACCCTTTTCAACTTTGGCCGAATCATTTAATTTCAATAATTTTGACTTTTTGAAAACATGGATTGCCCATCCAAGACGTATTATAGACGAATATCCTGCAAATGAAGAGTCCATGACAAGATTGTTTCATTTAGACAATTTAGATGTTTTGCCTATTCAAAATTATACTTCATTAATTAATTTCAAGTTTGAATCTGTTATTTTCAAACCAAAAAGTGATAGGAAGCCTGTTGTTGTTAATTCAATAGTTCAAAATAAAAGCAAAGAAAATCACAATATTTCATTTATAAGCTCAACTGGGTTTACTGTTGATCCACCGTCTCGTTCATTGATATCTAATGATTCTGGAAACATTGAAATAATCTACACTCCACCCAATGGACCTGATATGGCAACATGTTATGGGTTTGCTGCGACTTTATCTGAAAAGGATTCAAGTGTTGGTTTCTGTCAATTAATCGGTAAAAATAGGCCTGATTTCTTAGTGTTACCTGCTTCTAAGAATATAGATGAAGAAATTGTTTTAGATTTTGGTTTTATTGAAAATACAAATTCAATGTTGAAAACTTCAGTTCAAACTTTGTTGTTGATTAACATTGGAAATGTTTCTTACAGCTGGTCCATAAAGTTTTCTAAAAGCCATCTGCTGCCATTTGAGCCACAATTGTATTCAGGCGATGTTAACCCATTGGAGACATTTCCTTTACAGATCAACTTTAATGTTAAATCAAATGGTTATTATGAAAGCTTTGCTGAAATTTATATTAAAGAAACATTGGATAGAAATAGTAAAGCTGTTAGAGTTGCATCTATTGTGATGCGTGGACAGTAATTTCTTTTTAGTTTATTCAGATTAGATTCTTCCCTTGTAACATTCTAGGCGCACCTGATTATATTGATTTTGGTATTTCATTAATATTTGCAATATAGGAAACACTCTGATTAATAATCCAATCAACAATGTTTTTACTTTGTCAAACAAGGGGATACAATCAACAGAATTAACATTATTGTCTAAACCTCCATTTGATATCGACAATAAATTTCTTGAAATTAAGCCAGGTACTAGAATAGATTAGATCTAGATTAAAAGATAATTCCAGTCAAATTAAATTATCATTCAATCCTTTGGAAAGCAAGACATTTAATCAAAAATGCCAGATATTTTATGAAAATTCAGTCCATTTAATAGATTTACGCGGTGTTGGTGGAACAGTTGAATTGGCCTTTGATAAACCAAACGGTGAAACAAGAAAAGAAATAGATTTTGGAAGATATAGAGATGGGTGTATCGCATGGGTTGATATGTTTGTAAGCAATAGAGGAACTCTGCCATTACAAATCAAAGCGTTGTCTTCAAATGTACCATCTACCATTCAAGTAATTAAATATTCTCCTATAAAAAATTGGTCATGTTTGTACAACTGTGTTCCTTTTCAGCGGCTGACTTAGAAAAAAATAACATTCAAATCCCAACAATAAAGAAAGATGGATGGAAAATAATTAAATCTAAACTTCAAATATTAAAACGATTGGGGCTCTCTGCTAGATTAATTAACGTTAAAATACCTACAACTCGTTTTGATAGAAAACAATTAAGTAAATTACTTTAACCTTGAAAAATAAAGGTTCAGCAAGTAATAAAACTATGAAAAATACTTTGATTCTTAAAGGAAAAGATAATGTTCCATTAAACATGCTTGGAAGTGCTGAACTGCCCATTCTAAGACCATTTTATTGTTATCAATTCAAGGTTGGATTGAATAGTTCTTTTCAAAGCATAAAATCTAGTTTATTAAATTTCCACTATGTCCCCATCTTGACAGACACTGAAAATGTTTTTGATCCAAAATTGTTAAAGACTCTTTCTATAAGGCTCAATGGTAGAATGTACAGAGAATTAACGTTTTATCCACCATTTCATGATTTTGGAAGTGCTCCAGCTGAAATGTTTATTGTACAGAAGAGTATCCAGAATGGACAATCGTATGGTGTTGTTAGAAATAAAGAATTACAAGAATCATCAAAGCTATTTTTAGAAGTGGCTAATTTATCGTTTGAGAATCAAAATCTATCATTGAAATCTATTTCAAAAGGATTTAGTATTAATGATAGAAAATGGTTGATTGAATCTGGACAAAAGGTAAGATTCAGTATTATATAGAATGAAAGATTTCAATTCAAGTTGAATTCCATCCAGTGAGACCACAAACACAATACAGGGGTAAATCTATTAATAGAATGTGAAAAGGTGAAGCAGTTTTTCTTCACAATTACGGGAAAACTGTGATTCAATTGATAGGTAACTTTATTAAAAAGGCTGAATTATTTAGGGACGGGGGCAAGTGCAGAGTTGACGATTGATGATAAAATATCATTTGGAAAAGTAATACTTGGAAAGACAGTCCAGAAAAATGTAACGATTTCGAATAGAGGATTTCTAAATTCAAATTTCTCAATTCAATTATTTCAACAAAACAATATTTTTAAAATTAATCAGAGTGAAGATCCAAACGAATTGGATGGTATTTTAGAATCTGGTAAATCTATTGAATTTCAAATTGAATGTTACGCCAAGCAAGTATGTCACACAATAAATAGAAATGATAGAAAATGAATAATATTTCTTCCCATTTAATTTTCAAGTATGAAACAATCCCTGGTGGATATTGGGAAGAAAAGAAGATTCCATTGATGGTGTCTGTGGGAAAACCAAATTTTAATTTGAATATTTTGACAATTGATTTTGGAGTTGTTTATTTAAGAAACAAAAGAACTTTCAGTGTAATTGCAACAAATAGTGGAGATGCGGAATGCCACTTTCAATGCACCAATTCTGTATTGATTATAGAACCCTTTAGTGGTGTAGTTCCTGAAGGTGGTTCTATTTCAATCAACGTTAGTTTTAATCCAAATGATTTTGATCCACTAAACACAACAATATACTTTGAAACTGATGTGGGTGTGAGATCTATAATGTGTTCTGGCATTGTTGGATTGCCATTCATGAAGATTGATGAAAATGATTCGTTGATTGAATATGGAATTGTTGAAGTTGGAATAAAACATACAAAATCAATCAATGTGAGAAATACGAGTTCAAAATTATTGAAATTTAAAACTATTTTACATTCGCCATTAATTAATGGAGACAAGGTTGATATTGAAGTATTTGATTTAGCATTTGTTGAGAATTTAAATTATGCAATTCCAGCTAATGGGAATGTTCAAGTTGATTTCATTGTGCAGCCAAGAGATTTCAACATTCCAGTTTCTGTTTGCTATACCTTGATTACACCTGATGGCGAAGAAATAAATGGATTGATTACATTCTCTGGCGGCCAATTTATAATTGAAATGGAAAATTTGATGAAAGAAATTCCAAATGAATTATCTCATCCTCTAGATTTTGATTTAATTAAAAGAAATTTAAAAGATATCTTAAATGAAATAAATATCAAAATAGATTTAGATGAGCTGAATTCTTCCTCGATTATTGATAGAATTGAATCTATTCTCTCTTCTTTAATTCCAAATTCTGATCACATGCGTTTAGTTTATTCAAAGTTGAAAGAATCTTTAAATTTGTTTAAAACAAATGAAACTCAAATTCCGAAATTTAATTTGGGGGTGATTAGACCAGCTCAAAAGTCAGAATCTAAATTTGTTATTTCTCTTAAAAATAAAGGAAATTTAGATGCATTCATTAAAATTAACAGATTAAGTGATTTGGATGTTATACCTGTTGGCGTTGTTGATAAAAAGTTTAAATGCTTCACATTAACTAATGATGACATTTTAATTCAACCAAATCAATCAATTTCCGTTGGATCTTTCTTTAGTGCAATTCAAAGTGGCTCTTATTCTTCAGTGTTTGAAATTACTGGTACTTTTAATAGTTCAACCATTCCTAGGCAATTCTCATTACATTGGCAGATTTTCTCTTTGTGGCCAAGTTGGAGTTAGCAAATTGGCATTCCAGCCATCAACATTAAACTTTTCTCTTGTTGCAAGAAAACAATCTAAAACTCTTTCTTTAAACATTGTAAATCAAGGTAAATGAATCCTCACTAACTTTAAAGGCGAATTTATTGAAAAATTTACTATAACGTCTCCATTCACTAGAAAGAATCCAAATGACTATTTCCCTTTTGATCTAAGTGCAATGGAAGGTTCAATTTCACCAGGTAAAGTTGGACTATTATAACAACAGGCCAATCTTTTCCATTAGCAATGATTTTTATGCCAAAAGAAGTATTAAAATATTCTGTCAAGTATTTATTAAAATGGGAAAAGTTTTCTGAATCTTTACTTGTTGAGGGTGAATGAGGAGCACCTAGAATCATAACAGAAACCACTATTTTAGATTTACGAATTGTTTTAATTGATAGTCCAATAAATGTAAAATTTAGTTTAAAGAACATTGGATCCTGTCCTGGTTCAATATCATTTGAACTTCCAAGTGACCAATTAGAAATATACAACAATGAATTAGTCATTAAGAATTCTATAGATTCTATGGTGATCCAACCATCAGAGAGATTAGAATTTGTCCTTAAAGTTAATCCGATAAAGAGAGAAACGATAGATTATCCTTTGTTAATACTTGTTCAGGATTATGAATCTTCTAGCATTCCCATTCATTGTGAAATTGGAAAAGTTTTACTAAACATTCAAGGGCAACTAAACTTTACAAACATGCGTGTTTTGGAATCTCAAGAGAGACAGTTGTCAATCGCAAATAACGGTGATTTTCCATTTACTATTCTCGTATCTGTTTCTTTTGACTCTGATGTTTTTGAATATTTTGTTAATTCAAACGCTAATGTCGAGTCCTTCAAATTGGATCCACGCGCCACATCTATTTTTAGATTAACCGCATCTCCAAGCAAGTCAGACAAACTTTCTGTTAAGGTAATCCATACATTACACAGTGATACAGATCATATTTAAAGTACTAGAATTTGATATCACCAGAGAATTTTCAGCCAATTTCAGAGCCTTTGAAGAACAAATACAAATGGAAGATACAAATTCTATTGTTATGGAAAGAATAGATCTTGAATCTTTGAAATCTGAAAAGAGATCTATTTTAAATTTTGGAAGTTCTGATGTAGAATATAGAATTTCATTGTTATTTCCAGAGCCAGAAGTTGTAAAAAAGAAAAAGAAGAATAAGAAGAAGGGCTCAGAAAATAAATTGGCAGAAAATTCTACATCTAAATTGAATTCACAAAATTCTATAGCGAAAATGAACTCACAAAATAAACTGAACGAAAATTCTGAATCAGAGTTGCCAAGGGTTGAACTAACCAAAGAAGAATTGAATGAAATGTTTAAAGTAGAAAATCCAGAGGGGATTATACCAGCAGAGGGTTCAAAAGAAATTTGTTTCAATTATAAAGCGTTAGACAAGGAGGATGATCTATTTAGAGACGTTGTTGTTATTGTTGAAGCCAAAGTAAGATATTTGTCATTGTAGAGAAAGGTTCAATTAGAAGACTTTGATGAAATTTGTAGGTTTGTGTGGAAAGCTTCAACTGGAATACCAAATTTAGTCATTGAAAATAATTCTGTAGATTTTGGAAGTATATCAAAAGATAGTTTTGGTGACGCGTTTTTTGTATTGAAGAATGTCGGAAGTGGAGTTTGTACATATGAATTGACGTGGGATTCAACTTTGAATAATCCATTTTCTATACTCGATGAAATGAATGGAATTATTCCGTCTAAACAAGAAAAAATAATAAACGTTAAATGCAAAGTGTTAAAATTAAAAGAAAATGTCAGAAAATTGATTGTTAAATCTAAAACAACAACCGATTCAATTCTTTGTAAAGTTTATGGGTGTTTATTAAAAATAAAAGAAGAAATCTTACCACAACTATTAGATTTCACAAATATTTTATTTGGCGAATCAAAATCTGTCGAATTTCCTATAATAAACGATGGAGATGCACCACTAGAAGTTAATTTGTCTTTAAATTGTCAGAACGATTATTTCCGCATTAATGAAACAGATTTTGCTTTGGGAATGAAAAAGAATAATCAACACACAGTTGAAATAGCATTTCAACCAAAATCATTTAATGAAAATCTTCTGGTTGAAAACTACTCCATACTAAATATATCCATACAAAACTCCAGCAGCTTTACAATTCCAATAAAATATAAATGTTTTATTAATCATTTGAAAATACTCGATGAACTAAATTCCGAAATTTCCTTGATTGATTTCGGTTCAATCGTAAAAAGATTCGCTATTCAAAAAAGGGATTATTTGATGAAAAAACATTAAAAATTGGAATTAAAAATGATAACAACGTTGAAATTAACGTTGAAATCCTGTCTACACATAAAGTAAACAATTCGATCACAACTTTCTGTAGCAATTAAAAGTTCAAAGAAATTTACTTGTCAATCCATGTGCTATTAATTTTATTGATGTATCTATTCTACCGTGCCAAGAGAAACTTGAAAAGAACTCGATTAAGACTTTCTTGGAATTAAATTACCTAAATTGTCATCAAAAGATTGAAATATTTTGTACTCAAGCCGATGTAATTGTTTTATATCTATAATATAAGAAACCAATTGACGAAAAAGATTTTAAAGAAATTGATTTTGGTGTTTGTTTCATCGGCACGGAAATGTCACAAACATTCAAATGGACTAATTTAACTTGCACAGATAAACATTTTTCAGTCTACTTAAAGCAAAATGAAAATCAAGTGTTTCAAATACAAAACACTCAAGGGACAATTCAACCAAAACAGGAACTATTGGTTCCAGTAAGTTTCAAATCAAATTCAGCTCTTATCCACCATAGCTTGTTATGCGTTGAATTAGAAAATAAAGAGTATCACGTTCCATTAAAGGGAAAGTGTGTGGATTACTTGGGTTCCATTGAAACTAAGCCACCTTTTGATCCATTAGATTTAGGCCTCGTTGATCTTTCTGTTCCAATTTGTCTATCATTTAATTTCATTAATAAAAGGTAAATGTATTATTCAGCAACAAACAGTGAATGTGATATGAGCATAGTAGATTTCAAAATAGACTCCAACTTGATTACATCAATTGAAAATATAAAACCAAATGAGACAAGGCCAGTTCAATTATACTATTCACCCATTTGTTCTTTAGGTGATACTTTTGATTTCAAAATAAATGCTTTTTCTTCAATCAACACAATGATCGCCGCAAAAGAATTTAGAGGAAAATCAGGAATTTGTTCAATTGAATTCTCACACATTGATTTGGAAAATGAAAATATTATAAAGCAAATCATAACAGAAGGTACTTTTATTTTTTTGTTTCAAAAGGCATCACTGTCAGAGAATCTTTTACAATTGTCAACACTGGAAATACAATCGTCACAATCAAAATTTTAGACGGCAAAAATCAATTAGCTTCCTTTGTTGAGCCAAAAGAATTTGTTATTCAACCATCAGAGTCCAAAATCATCACTGTTCATTTCAGAGTAAAAATTAAAATCCTTTTTCAAAATAGAGTGAAACTGCTGGCGACATTACCGTTAATATTTCAGTTCTGTTATCTGAATTAAACAAAACGTTTAGTATTGTCTACAAAGGCTCAGTTAAAGTCAATGAAAAGTTGGACATGATAAGGAAATTCATTCAGGTAAAAACTAGGCTCTATTTCTATAAAGAATGATCACTCACTGGATACATTACTCTATAATAATGAATATTGTGATCACAACGATATGTTGTGGAAAGTGCTAAAACCCATAATCAGAATGAATGAAAAGAATCATCTATTTCCTTATATTCCACCTTTTCAAGTAAAGGCTAACATCATTCATTATAGCCTCTTATTTCAGATATCAACATTTCATCGTTTACTGTTAGACCTCCTGCAATACCTAAACAGGTGGCACATTCTTCCATGAAATGGTTTCACAACAGGCAGCCCCTGAAATTAGACCCTAATTCAGATGCACTTCCTCTGTTGTCCAAAGTATATTTTTAAAATGAAATATATAGGTTCCTCAACACGTTAAAGACAAACTTATTCTCTCCTACGAACGAAGGCAAAAAGCAGAAGAGTTCTTTAAACCAAAAGAAGAGCGCATTAAATAAAGAATTAGTCTCCTTGATTTAATTTATTCTATTCTTTTGTTATTCTAATAAACCAGTTATCTCGATCATAACCAGTCTCCAAAATTTTAACTCGATTATTATCCAGAATTACAGCCTCGACCAAATTGTGCAGTTCATCTTTTTTGAATAAATGATAGTATCTAGACTTTTGACCATTTCTATAACATACCTTTGCAAAACCTTCTCTTCTCCGTTTTCATCAAATTGTTTCTGCAGTCTCCAAGGGACTAGACAATCTTGCTCGGCAAATTTTCTTTTTCCTTCCTGTTCAAATGCCCACACAAATATCAATGCTTCACCACCACATCTTAGTACCCTTAGTATTTCTTCTATCGCTTTGCGCCTTCTTTCGGCCGTTGAAAAATGATGGATAACAGCAATACTTATAACGAAATCAAATATGTCACTCTTAAATGGTAGATTCAAAGCATCACAAACAAATGTAAATGGCCTTCTCTGATTAGCTATCTTTATAAGATTTTCACTCCTAATAATAAAACTAAGAAATAACTTACCTATCGCATCCTATTATATTAACATCATTTCGTATATTGAAATATTTTCCGTTCCCGCAACCGATATCTCCACCAAGTGATCCTATAGGTTGGCTTTTCAAAAAATTTTCTATCACCGGCCACGCTTTATATCTAGTCTCACTAAAATGCGGGGCAATAGTGTTGTAAACTTTGTGAACAAATTCTGATTCCATATCTGATATTTCGGAATGCCAAAAAACGTGAACCAGATATTTGAAAACAATGCCAAAACTAGCCCTTTTTTCACCACCCCCATAAAAGAAAATCAAGATAATCGGATGTATCAACTAGGTAGAAGTACGCAAAGAAAGTCGAAAACTAAACAGCAAAGATTGATTCTCACTCCACTACAATTTAAACCATTTGACAGAGAGGAGTTAGAGAGGAGAAACTCCTTTGTCTTGAAAATGAAAGAAAGTCTTAAAGAGTCCACAAGAAATCCGAAAGCAAAAAATACCTTTCAACGTCAACTTGATTTTGATGCCACGTTTTTACTACCAAGCGAAATAAGGAAACAAAAAGAATTAAAAAAGAGCGCGGTATGGCAGAAAAAGATTGACAACACTCATAATCAAGCCTGTCAAAGTCAAGCTAACAGTTATTTGTACAACTCCTCTTTTTGCCTAAACTCATCAAAATTCCCAATTACAACTGAAGATATCAATAATTATATTTTGAAGCGATTGCTTTTACGAAGCTACCTAAGAATATGCTCTAGAAGCAGGAAGTTAAGCACAAACTTTATGCAAAAATTCGCTGATGTTTTAAATAGACAGAAATTGAAAATTCCGGTTAAAATAATTGTCATTGATTTTGATTACTCGTTTTACAAACCGGATATGACGCATCTTGGTGGAATTGATAGTATGCATGTTTATAGAGGTATCTTGAATTGGAAACAATTGGCATTTGTTCTTACTCATACTTTACTTGAGGCTAAATTTTCCAACTGCCGCACCTTTTTGTTTCTCCATCGTCTGGAATATACCAACTCATGGGCATTTGAGATGTGGAGGAATGTTTGCGTTGACATTATGGCTACCATGTTAAAAGAGATGGGCTTTATTATTTTTACATTATATAGCAAATATCTAAAGTTGAAAATCGCAGACGAAAATTCGGCAGATTATACATTGCTTGATAAAGTTCCAAATGGAATTAGAATGAAAGAAAATTTCAAAAAAGTGTTCATATTCTAAATAAAAGATATTTTATTTTCTTGCCAATAGGTTCTGTTAAAAGATTGTTACATAGGGTGTAATCTACTACTAGATGTGGAAACTAGTGTGCGGAATCAGACGGGCATTTGCTCCATGGGGTCGCGACTTGGGCATGTACAGTATAGACTACACGCAAAGTTGCCAAGCAAGATCATCAAATGACTTTGTGCCAAAAGACTAGCAGTGTAAAGCTGGCTACTAGCGGAAACAGGAAGCCAGCGCAAACCTGCAAGGACCAAAGTGTCAGTACACGTATAGTTAATGTAGTGTATTGACTGTTAGTTACTCCAGCGGGGTTCTAAGGGGTACAAGTTCACACCTGCCAATTGCCATCACATGAGCCCGCGCGGCGTAAGGGGATAAGGGGAGGGGAGAGGGGGAAGAAGAGAGAGGGAACAGGAGAGGGGATAGCATAAAAAGGCGCCCCAGTTTTTCGCGCGCGCAAGCGAGCCAGGCGAACGAAGTGAGCTCCGCGAGGTTAAGCAAGCTCCTAGCCAGCCATATTTGGTGATCATAATCCATAGGCCATACAGGCGAGCGAAGCGAGAACAGCAAACGAAGTGAGCTGTTGGCCTGCTATCGCGAGCCAAGAAAATTTGATCATTCCTCCATACATGGCGAGCGTGAGCAAGCCAAAAATTGAATAGAGGAGAGTGTTGTACCAGTAATTCTCATCCCACGTCTTACATTAATTATCAAAGAGAGGAGTCATAATTTTCAAAGGATCTCCTAATCCTGACGGATCTTAATTAGCNATTCCAAAAGAACAATTTCTAACCTCTTTCAAGGTATCTTCTGATTCGGAAAACTATTTTAATATGATTCGTAATTTATTACCAAATGACACTTTTATCAATAAATTCAAAAAACACATAAGAACATTGCGACTTCTAAGTTTAAATTTAAAGATGACATTTTATATCATAACCAACAGTTGTATATTCCCAATTGTACGTTGCGACAACAGATTTTATATGATTGTCATGATAGCTTGTTAGGTGGACATTTTGGTATAACAAAGACAGTAAACCTAGTTAACCGGAATTATTATTGGCCTTCACTCATGTCAGATGTAAAGAGATATATTTCCAGCTGTGACACAAGTTCGCGTATCCGGAAACCCAAACATGCTCCATTTGGACTACTACAACCTTTACCTATAGCAGAGAGAAATTGGGAATCAGTCACGTTAGATTTTATTACCGATCTACCAACCTCACAATACCAAAATTGTATTTTAGTAATAGTTGACAGACGATCTAAGATGGCTCACTTTATTCCTTGTAAAAAGACCATTTCAGCCTCAGAAACAGCAGAATTGTTTGTAAAGCATATTGTCCGCTTACATGGTGTACCCAATGAAATAATCTCGGATAGGGGACCACAATTTATTTCTCGACTGTGGAATAGGTTCTTCGAATTACTAGGTTGCAAAATTAAGTTGTCCTCAGCTTACCACCCTCAGACCGATGGTCAGACAGAAAGGACCAATCAAACGTTGGAACATTATCTGCGTGCTTATATCAATTTTGAACAAAATGACTGGATAAGATTTCTTACATACGCTGAATTTTGCTACAATAACAGTATTCATTCTTCTACTGGCATGTCACCGTTTTTTGCAAATTATGGCTTTCACCCTCGTATGAATGTGACGATTGATAATCAACAAAAAGTGCCTAAAGCCGAGATGCTGGTTTATGATATTCAACAGGTACAACAATTGTTAACGCTGTCACTGAATCAAGCTCAAGAAAGACAAAAGGAAGTTGCAAATAGAAAGAGAAAAGAATTTGAATTTATTGTCGGGGATAAGGTTTTCTTGAGAACCACAAACTTGAAGTTGAAGAGACCTTGCAGAAAATTGGATCATGAATTCGTTGGACCATTTAAGATTTCGGAAAAAATTAATCCTGCTTGTTACCGTTTACAATTACCACGAGAATATAAGATTTTTGATGTTTTTCATATATCATTGTTAGAACCATGTCATATTTCATCTTTTAATCAAAGAGAAAAGGCGAGGGGAATAGGTGATTTAAATGTTGTGTCAGATTCTCCAGTATTGTCCATAGACTATATTGTAGATTCAAAATTTATAGGGGATAAATTGTATTATTTGATTCATTGGAAGAACATGCATCCTTCTGATCGTTCTTGGGAACCTTTCGATAATCCTCTTTTAACTGAAACCTTGATCTCTGAATATCACAGAAAGAACAGACGGAATCTGCCACAGGGAGGGGATAATGTAAAGAATTGTTTGAGATCCAAGAAAGTGTCTTTGAGATTTCCGAAGATCATTCCAGAGATTCTAGATGATGGAAGCTAAAGTATTATCTTATAAATAAAGTGGAGGAAACAAGACTTCAGTCTTGTTAACTCAGTTAACAAAAGTCTTTTCTTAAGTTATTTCTTTATAGTGGCGCGGGGAAATAATTTACCCTAACAGGTACGGAACCTGCGGTTTCTCTGGTTGCTGGAGCATCCTCTAATAACTCAAGACTTCTCATGCTCTGAGAAATCTCTTCTTGTAGGTTGTTGATGTCTTTGTCTAGGGACTCTGACATTCTCTGCCATACGAACGGCTCGTTCTCAATCGGAAGCTCTCAACTACTTTAGCGGTGTCAACTTCGGGAGTAAGGTCCCCGTCATCCTCGTCGTATCCGCAACGGAGTGATTAATCTCTCTTCGGTAGGTAAGAATTCTGCCGGTACCTCTCTATGATAATTATTCTAAGACGTGGGATGAGAATCNTTGGGATTCCAAAAAGTTACCTTCATTTCTCCGTCAGATCAACTTTGTATTTGAAGCGCAGAAAGAAAAATTCTCATCCGACAGATTGAAAGTAATTTTCGCGGCTTCATACTTACGTGGCTCAGCTGCTAAATGGNTTACTGGGGATTCGAAAAAGTTACCTTCATTTCTCCGTCAGATCAACTTTGTATTTGAAGCGCAGAAAGAAAAATTCTCATCCGACAGATTGAAAGTAATCTTCGCGGCTTCATACTTACGTGGGTCAGCTGCTAAATGGCTAGATTCTTATTGGATTACAAATGAAGTGAGTGGGACTTGTGACGAATTTCAAAGCAAACTAAAGCGTCAATTAGGATTGAAGGAAAATAAAATCACCGCACAGAGAGAAATCATGAACATTAGGCAAGGCAAGCGTTCCGTGGCGGCAACTATCGCAGAATTTCAGCGATTAGCACTAATGTCTGGTTTTAATGATGAAGCAATCAAAGCGTTTGTATATCAAGCTGTTAATAACGATGTTAAGACCCATTTGAAGTATTTTGATGAACCCGAGACCATTTCTGAATTCTATGATTTGATAATGAAGATTGATGAGCGAAAACATCGTGACGAAATGTTTCGAGATACGTTGACAATTCCTGATAATACAACACCAATGATCTTAGATGCCACTCGAAAGTTGACTAAACTTACCATGGAAGAACGTGAACGTTGTAGGAAGGAGGGAAGATGTTTTAAATGTCGCCAAAGTGGATATTGCACGTAATTGCTCTTATAATTCTCGTAGTGATATAAAAAATAATTCTAATTATCTTCTTTCTTCAAATCATCTGGAAGGCAATGAACATTTTACTGTTATTTTATCCACCGATAAATTTAAAGTCGAAGCACTGATTGATTNTCGTTACCCGCCGTCCCATTTACGAAATCTACAAAATGGGACGGCGACATTGCAAAACACTTTTATAACGAAAAACTTGAAATATTGGTGCTGTTTTACGATATTTGATCATTATTAAATCATGGTTTATTATTTGAGTATAATATCGACTGTTGGTTGTAATTTTAATTTGCATTTTTGCGT
>KE560833.1:0-11154 GCA_000442015.1 Rozella allomycis CSF55 | reverse complement strand
AAGCAAAGGAACATCCAATAACAGCACCATAAAACCCTCTTTTGTAAGAATTAATATGCGTCCTTTTTAATAAATGGAAAATCGCCCCTGCGAATTGTCTCATTGGTCAATCGATGATGTGGCTTGGAAAATCCAGAGGAAGGTGGGATTGTAAATAAAAATGGAAAAGAAAATCTTAAATTTTTTTATTTATTTTCAAATGGTCAAGGCGATTATGAGCACTGAACTGTCATGCTTGATTATGGAATGATGCTGCGCCTTTTTTATACACCCTTGTCAGTGTGAAAATATGATTTTATTGGTCTTTCTGTTTCTTGTTTTTGAAATGACTGGAAATACAGTTTCAGCAATAAAATCAAAGAGAATATTTACACAAGAAAGTGACGCTCTCATGAAATTAAAGACTCTCTACGCGCGCCACAAAGAAATTGAAAAAGTAGCTGGTAATATCTCAAACGCTAAAAGCTTTCTTGGACATGGACATACCCTTACTGGAAACAAGATATTATTCCTTAATTTTGAGCCGGAAACACAGTTGTATGATCTTGACGAGGTGAACATTAAATATTCTAAAATCAATAATTACGATGAAAGTAATGAAATTATTGACAGTTTTTCTTCATACACAACTTATCTAACGAATGCGTTCAGTTTCAATGTTAAAAAGAGCCTGTCGTATTTTTTTTCTTTGCTTAAAGGCGGACTAGGGTTATCACTAAGTTTAAGAAATGAATCAATGCCGCGAAACAATTCTTCCAAAAGCATCATTAGTTATCTAGAAGATAAAATGAATGTTCTATATACAATACAAATAGATGACAATGATCTAGTCAAAATTAAGCACGCTGAAGATATGTTATTTCTATTTAACTCACTTCTTCCTGCAGATTTAAGAACGACTCAACTTGATTCTTCTAGGTGGTTTGGGTACAAATTTTTCATTCAGAAATTTGGAACACATGTGGCCACAAGTGTGGATTATGGAGCAAGGGTGAGACATTATTATGAAGTTTCATCACACGATCTAAACGTCGCAAAAAATCTTCATGCGAGTTTAGACTTGCAAATTCCAATTTTGAAAAGGGATGGCGGTGGACCAAAACTATCCTCGGGTATCAAAAAGTCAGCAAAGGATTCCAAGAATGTTACAAAGAGCAGAAAATTGATTCTAGGAGGTTCTGATGATATGAAATCTTGGATAGCTAAACACTCTAGCAATTCTGAAGTTGTGAGCGAATTCTTACAGTCAGCACTAGAAAATCCAAAGCCCATTAGATATCGATTTAAAAGCATTGCATTTTTGGTAGAAAATTTAATACGATCGAGGAATGAGAATTGGGATCTTTCATCCTTTGACCTGCGGCGAATCAAAAATCTGGAATTTTTAGTCGATTACATGCTGTTGCAAAATGATATTTACAAATACAATAACTAAAGATACAATTTGCGATAAATGCGTATTCAATAAATCCTATTTTGTATTTCATAGACTGATTTTTTTGTGGATACTGTAACAATTGAGTCTTTAACCGTTATTAACGCACTAAGTTAATTATATTGTTATTAGTAGGCGTTAAAGTGCAACCCTAGATTTCATATCCAACACCAAGCGTACAAGTTTGAAGGCATGTGGTCAAGACCTAGAGACGACAAATATATCTCAAAACGATTAGTTTGTTAATCAGTATCAAATAAAGTTAAGAATTATAATGGAGTCACAGTATAAATGAAATTAGACTTCTTTTTGAGAGAATCGACTTCATTCTGAATCTCATCGAGGGAAAGTTTCCATTCAGGAGATTTCATAAATCAGGAAGTTTCCACCCACTTCAAACTCTTTCAAAACTCTCATGGAAATTGCAATGCAGCCATCAACATATCCAAAAATCATCATCCGTCTAATATTCCTAGTCCTCACTGTAGACGGCATGATGTTTGACTCTGGTCTCATAAAAACAACACTTGGTCGGTACCAAGTATCAACAATCGCGTTAATATCCTAGTTCCTAACAATCCTCGGTGCCCACGTAACAGCCCTTGTTCTATTTCTGCTCTTGATATTCCCAGGCCAACGGGTATCTCGCCTGCTAGTGCTTGCGTTTTCGATGGAGAATATAATCTTTTCATTTTTCTGGCTGCTGTTTACCTATGACAAGTCATTGCTGATCCATGAAGAGTTGGTGAACCATCCTGAATTTGAAAAGGTGCTGCCTCTGTGGAAGAATTTGGAGATGCATCTGGTGCCGGCGATTGCGATGTGGGTTGAATGGATGTATTTTTCGCATCATGTTGGGTACATTTTATGTTATGATGATAAAGAATTGATCCGGTGGATTGCATTGTTAGTTTTGTTGTTTCTGTGGGATATTTGGTGCTAGTGCATGTTGTGAATTATATTGATGGGGTATGTATTTGTGAGTTGTGAAATAGATATGGGTGTATCCGCTTTTTGGCAGAGTTAGTTTATATGGCCAGATTGCGATTGTTGTTTTTGCATGGCTTTTGGCGATTGGTATTGCCAAATTTAGTGTGCGCATAAAGCATGGTCATTACACGCGAGTTAAATTAAATAAAGACTAAGTTATACGTTTAAAATTGAAGCGTTCATGTAAGTATTGAATTTTAGCCCGATTTGACTGTACAATTTTTATGGCTTGGTTAATTTCCAATTTGTTTTGGTTTTGTACCCTAGAGATATCGCCTAGTAATGCAAGAATCGATAACAGTAACAATTCCGTTGGAGGCTGATGGATCTCCATCAAAGTCCATCCAAGTAAAGAAGAAATGCAATTCTTTCTAGTTTATCCGATTCCCGCATTTGAATTTCCCGATAACGTTGAAATTCACGGTAACGGCCGGTTCACCGTGTCTGGAGCATGGTGGTGGATACATTGAATGCAATTATTCGTAAGTGATAAAGTTGGAAGAGAGAGGTCTGAATTTGAGCGGCGACGGTTTGCGCGAATTGATTTGTACTATGACTGCGAGACGGATGCGTTTGGGATGTTGGCGAATGTGATGTATGCAGGAACCTTTGAGTACCGGTAACATTGTAGATTTTGTGGTATGAGGTATGTGGATAGACTTGGGAACCATTCGCATAGTGGGTATTTCCAGATCCCGCCGAAGATTGGGATTGAGGTTGATGAGATTGTGTTGAAGACGATGGTGCCCAAGTGGATGGGAGGGATTGAGCGATGGGGCGAGTATATGGAGGATGCGCTTGAGCATGGGTATAATATGGTGCATCTGTGTCCTGTGCAGCAAAAGGGGGAGAGTCGGTCGCCGTATTCGCTGTATGATCCGTTGATGTTGGATGATGGGCTGGTTGGAGTGGAGAAGAGGCAGGATGAGAGATATGCTGCGTTGAATGAGTTTGTGCGAGGGATGGAGAAGCGGGGGTTGTATATGATAGTGGATGTAGTGTGGAACCATATGGCTAGTAATGCGGAGTGGTTGAGGGAGTATCCGGATGCGGGTAATGATTGGTGGATGTGAGGTAGAGGGTATAATTTGGAGAATAGTCCGCATTTGAAGGTAGCGTTTGCGTTGGACGAGGCGATATTGGAGTTTGGGGAAGGGATGCAGGGGTATGGATTGAGTGGAGAGATTGGAGATGAGCGAGAGTTGGACAAGGTGATAGGAGTGTTTAAGAATGAGTGGATGAAGCGGTATAAATTGTGGGAGTATTTTGTTGTTGATGTTGAGAGAGCGATTGCAGAGATGAGGGAGTTGTTTGAGAATAGGATGGAGGAGAGGGATGGAGAGATGAGTGAGATGAAGTTGGAAGAGAAGATTAAATATTTGCGAGAGAATGGAATGTACCAAGACGCTGGAAAAGATAGAAATTCTGTGCGAGTGAAGAGACTTGTTGCATATGAATTGTTAAAGTATAATGAAGATGTGAGGGTTGTGATGAAGGAGTATTTAGAGATTTTGAATGGCTTGAATTTGCCTATTTATGAGAAATATGACAAGGATGTTGAAGTGATAATAAAGAATATGAGAGATAGAATAAAGTATGAGAGATTGGCGGAGAATGGGCCAAAGTTGGGCAGAGTGAGTAAAGAGCGACCCTTGTTGTATTCATATTTTACGAGATTTGAGAGGAATGGAAAGAAATATGCGTTGGTGAATAATGGATGGATTTGGAATGGCGATCCATTGAATAATTTTGCAGAAACGAATGCGTATTTCTTGCGACAGGTGATTATTTGGGGCGACTGTGTGAAACTGAGGTATGGAAAAGAGCCAGTAAATTTAATAAACAATGTTGATTAAAGAGAGATAATTTGATCTTGTGGGAGTATATGAGAGAGTATAGTGTAAAGATGGCTGAGATATTCCATGGGTTTAGGATTGACAATTGCCATTCAACGCCCATTCCAGTAGCGCAGTATTTGATTGATGCAGGGAGGAGGGTGAGGAGAGATTTGTATGTTGTAGCTGAACTGTTTACTGGGTCAGAAGAGAAGGATTTGATATTTGTGTCAAAGTTGGGAATAAATTCATTGATTAGAGAAGGCATTCAGCCATGGGATGTGTCTGAGCAATGTAGGATTAGTCATAAGCTGAGTGGGCAGACGATTGGGTCATTCAAGAATTCAANTTGGGAATAAATTCATTGATTAGAGAAGGCATTCAGCCATGGGATGTGTCGGAGCAATGTAGGATTAGTCATAAACTGAGTGGGCAGACGATTGGGTCATTCAAGAATGCAATTGAAAATGAGAAATTCAAAGGTAAGAATAGTTGTAGGTGTAACAATAGGTAATAGATGCACTAATGGTATCATAGGTAATAAAAGCTCTAATGGTATCATAGTAGGTAAGAATAGTTTAAATAGTTGAAAAGGTAAAAATAGCGTAACAGTGAAAAACTCATCATTGATTCATGCATTGTATATGGATTGTACACATGACAATGAAATGCCAAATCAAAAGAGAACAATTAGCGATACACTACCCTTGACGAGTATAGTAGCGTTTACCAGATCAGCTATTGGATCAGTGTATGGCTATGATGAATTGTACTTGAAGCAGCGTGACTTGGTCAAGGAAGATAAATTGTATGAACTAGTGGATACAGAGTTTAAACAAGCAAGGAGATTTCTGAATAGATTGCATGTGGAGATGAATGAGTGTATTGAAACGTTTGTGCATCAAGATGACCAAGTAGTGAGAATAACGAGAGAAGATCCAGTGACGCTGAAGGGGTACTTGTTGATTGCGCATATGGCGTTTAGAGAAAAGGGGAATGAGACATTTGAGAAGATTAAATTGAGGGGTGAATATAGATTAATATTTTCCAAGCAATTAATCAGTGAGAGTAAAGGTGGAGAGAGTAGGGGAGATGCAGTAGGTGAAAGTGGTGATCATTCTCCGTCTACTTCTCCCTTAACTCCATTGACTCCATTCACTCCCTTGACTACTCCCCTTTTGGTTGATAGAGATGACTTTTTTGAAATAGAAGAAGGGACAGATCATCATGGATTGTATTTAGAAATAATTTTAAAGAAAACATTTACACCAGGGTCAGTGTTGATATTTGAAAAAGTTTCAGAAAACAATGTACAGATTGAAAGATTGTATAAAAGTTTGAATGATAAAAATATTTTGAATTTTGAATGTTTGAATTCATTGAATAATTTGAATATAATAATGTTTAAAAGTGAAATAGAAGAAAATGAGTCTATTAATCAATCTAGTTATTTCATTGATAATTTTGGCAGTTTTAAATATTGTGGGTTTTTTGGTTTCTTAAATTCAATAAAGAAAATTGTAGAGTTGAATGATTTGGGTCATCCAATTTGTAATCATTTAAGAGGAGGCATTTGGTTGTTAGATTATTATATTAATAGATTAATTAAATACAATTCAACTTTTAACTTAAATCTATTTGAATTTATTGATTATTTGAAATCTGTTTTTAATGAATTGAAATTAGTAAATTTCCTAATCTATTTTTAGATTAGATTGTTTTTTATCTCCGACCAAAATTTATTTATTTGATTATAAATGAAATTAATGAGAAATTGAAAGAAAAGGCAATCAAGTTGATGAAACTAGAAAATAAAGTATTTTTATTGTTTGAAATTGAAAGGATAAATTTATTCAATCTCTTGGTCTTACTAGTGTTGCATTGACAGGGGTAGTGAAGAATACTGGATTAGATCCATTCAAAGACATTCCATCACTAGCAGCTGGTAAGAAAATAATTTTAATTGTTAATTAGGTAAACTATTTTGTTAAAGTTAATCTATAGGTAAATGATTTTGTTGAAACTATAAAGGTATCCTTATTCTCAATTGATTTAAAGGACTGCCACATTTCGCTATTAGACATATGCGTTGTTGGGGAAGAGATGTTTTCATTTCCAAAGGACTCTATTTACAAACAAATAGATTCCAAGACGCAAGAGATCACATTTTAGCATTCTGTTCTGTCCTTAAACATGGATTAATTCCAAATCTACTAGACGCTGCCAGAAAACCACGCTACAATTCAAGAGACTCTATCTGGTTCTGTCTTCAAGCAATCCAAGATTATTGCTTGAAAAGTCCAGAAGGAAACAATTTTCTATTTGTCAAATTCAAAAAAAGGTATTCCACATCTCCAAATACAAAAGATTCTTTAATGATGATTACATTGATGAATTTGATGATAGAGCATACACTGTTGAAATGAGAGTTGTTGATTTCATTCAAAATATTCTAGAGTCGCATGCCAGAGGTATTTGTGTGTGGTTGGTTTGTTAAAGGAATTCATTTTAGAGAATGGAATGCTGGGCCTCTGTTGGATCATGCGATGAGCGATGAGGGATTCAATATTGATATTTCCACTGATTGGGAAACTGGGTTTGTTTTTGGGGGAAATAATTCCAATTGTGGCACTTGGTAATTCAAATTGTTAAACTTTGTTTAGGATGGATAAGATGGGTGATTCCAAAGTTAACAAGGGTAACAAAGTTCATTAGCTGAAATCAATTAGGTAACAAAGCTCATTAAATGACATTAATTAGGTAAAATAGTTTACATGACATTAATTAGGTAAAAAAGCTCATTAAATGACATTAATTAGGTAAAAGAGTTTAAATGACATTAATTAGGTACACAATTCAACTATTTTCTAGAAATAAGGTAAACCAGCAACACCAAGGGATGGTGCAGCTATTGAAATAATCGCCATGCTGAAATCAACTCTTCGTTGGATTTGCAATTTACAAGAAGAAAACATTTATCCCTTCAATGGAATCCAACTAGATGGTAAATTCCCACAATCATCAAAAAAGATAAATTTNTACAAGAAGAAAACATTTATCCCTTCAATGGAATCCAACTAGATGGTAAAAATTCCAACAATCATCAAAAAAGACAAATTCGTATCGTTTAAAGAATGGAATAATCTAATCCAATCTAACTTTGAAAAACACTTCTTCATCCCCTCAACCAATTTCAATAATTACGAAATTGATGAATCTCTCATCCACAAAACTGGTAATTCATTTTCTTTATTGAGTATTGATATTTACAAGGATTGTTATAAATCTTCATTGCCGTTTAGAGATTACCAGCTGAGACCAAATTGTTGCATTGCTTTTAGTGTTGCTCCTGAATTATTCAAGCCTGAGAATGTACAAAAGTGTTTAAACACTATTGAAAATAATCTACTTGGTCCTTTAGGTAATCAATATGTTAGGGTATTCAAATAGGTAACAACGAGTTTAAACTTTTAAAATAGGTAACAACGAGTTTAAAGTTTTAAAATAGGTACTTTGAATATTTTTCATTAGAAAGGCATGAAAACATTAGATCCCTCAGACTGGGAATACAGAGGCTTCTACGACAACGACAACCAATCCTCAGATCCCTCAATCGCCAAAGGATTCAACTACCATCAGGGCCCCGAATGGGTCTGGCTATTCGGCTACTTTTTAAAATCCATAAACATCTTTTCAACCCTCCCAGTACACCACATCCACCTCTACTAATAGGATAAAGAAAAGAAACACAAAATTCACGCACTTTTGTACAACCACAGAAAATACATCGCTGAAAATGAATGGAGTGGGCTGCCGGAATTGACAAATGAAAATGGAGTGCATTGTGAGCATTCTAGTCATATTCAGGCTTGGTCAAGTGCTACTGTATTAGNGTTAGGGTATTCAAATAGGTAATTAATAGGTTAGAGTATTCAAATAGGTAATCAATAGGTTAGAGTATTCAAATAGGTACTTGAAATATTCTTTCATTAGTTAGGCATGAAAACATTAGATCCCTCAGACTGGGAATACAGAGGCTTCTACGACAACGACAACCAATCCTCAGATCCCTCAATCGCCAAAGGATTCAACTACCATCAGGGCCCCGAATGGGTCTGGCTATTCGGTTACTTTTTAAAATCCATAAACATCTTTTCAACCCTCCCAGTACACCACATCCACCTCTACTAATAGGATAAAGAAAAGAAACACAAAATTCACGCACTTTTGTACACCCACAGAAAATACATCGCTGAAAATGAATGGAGTGGGCTGCCGGAATTGACAAATGAAAATGGAGTGCATTGCGAGCATTCTAGTCATATTCAGGCTTGGTCAAGTGCTACTGTATTAGATGCAATAAACTCTCTTTAATCAATTACAGATTAGAGATTCAGAAATTTGTTTTAAATGATTTTTAACTAGTATTTTAATATTATATATTCTAAATAGTTTTCTATCATTAAATTTTAAAGGAGCTAAAGGTTTATTAAGTTATAAATGCCGAAATTTGTTCTTCAATTGGGAAATTGGTCAATCGTTATGTCATCACTAGTCTGGTTAAAACACACCAAATTGTCATACCTTTATCCTACAAATTTCATCAACTCTTTCCTGACTAAAATATCCAAGTCCAACAACAGTATCACAATATTCATCAATCAACCCACTATCCAACGTAGAAGCCTGCTTAGAAACATGCGCTTTCAGTATCTGCAACCCAATCCTCACCATCTCAAAGCAATAATACCGTTCCCTCCAATCCAGTCTCTGGATCGGCACCAATTTCAGCATGGACAATATATGCCTAAAAGGGCGGTCAGCGCATTTCCGCGAAAAGTAAATCTATTCAACGCCTTCCACTCATTTACCTTGTAGTGCTTGCAAACAGTCAGAATCTGGTGCACATCCTCCCTGCCAATATACCGCGTGCAGCTAGACAGCGGAAAGAACACATTAAACACATCACTAATTGAACACAGTTTGAAAAATATATTCCGTTCTTTAATTATATTACCCTGCCGCAGCTCCATCTGGTGCGAAATCATGTCTCTTCTCATGTGTGATGTGCATTGCAGGATTACGAATGATTCCGTAAGTGATTTGCCGGTTTTCTTGTCGATCGGGATATGGATGTCGAGAACATTGTAGCCGTCGAAAAAATCGATCAGGTCGCTGCTCGTGGCCTCCCAGGGGAGATTCAGGATTTTGAGGATGATTTGTTGGAGATCGACTAATTGGGGGAAATGGAATGGATTCGTGATTTTAAATGAATCAGGATGGGGGTTAAAGTCGTTGAGGATTGGGTTAGGTGAGGATGTTATTGGTCTTTGACACCACACTGATTGTGATTTTGAGAGGTTCTTGACAGTTGTTTTCACAGTCTCCAGTTTCTGAAAGTCGGATTCAACAGGTTTTAGTGCCCAACAATTGTCTGGGATGTATTTGTTGCATTGAATTGTCATTTGTCACACTGTCTGAGTTTAATTTGTGTGGCTTAGAGAGTAGGGAACGGAAAATCGAAAAGTTAATGCTATTTATTTAGTAATCTTCAGCGTCTTCGTAATCATATTCGACATCCATGTCTTCATCCTCTTCTACATTCTCAACTGGATTAGTAATGGAAAGAATAACGTTGAAATTAGGAGTTTCCGGTCTAGGTGGTGCATTTGCAGAAGAAGAAGCTTGTCCTTGGCGAGGTTGCAAATCAAGTCTAAAAGGAACAAATGGAATATCTTCAGACTCTATTGGAGCGTTTGATGATGGTGGACCCATTGGCAATGGCATTGGGGGCGGCGGGTTTGTTGATGATGATGGCATGGAAATTCCAAGTCCGACTAAACCCGAATCACGCATAAATTGATAACTTTGGAAACGATTATGAACTCTTGAAATATCTCTTTCAGTAGGAACTGGAGGAGGTGGAGGGGGCATCTGTGCATCCATAGTTGGACTTGGTAATGTGCGAGAGTCGCGTTGATCACGGAAATTTAAACTGCTAGAAGCAACGGCACTGCACATAGCTCTATAATACTCGTCATCATAGTATGATCTACGATTATTGCGACGGTTTCTAATCATGGGTGCACCTGGGCAAACAAGAGGAGATTCGGTTGGATTATATTCTGAGCTTGGCAATGGCTGTTCCGGTGCTTGTTGTTGGCTTGATGATGAGCTTGCCATTGGTAAGTCAAAATATGTTGCAGTCGTTGAATGAAAAGTGCTTGGTCCAGCTTGAGGAAGAGTAAATTCCATTGGCTCAGACATCGTTTGATTTGGTTGAACTTGTTGACTAGCAGAAGATGAAGAAAACATCCTTCTTGCTCTTTCAGGTATTACCGAGGTGTCAATAGGAGAAAGATCCCTTGCCATACGTCTTCTAGCGCGAATTCTAGGTCTTTGTTGACTTTGATATTGGTCTTCTTCAAGATGAATAGCTGGACCAGCTTGTTCAACTGATGGAGGAACTGGTAAGGAAACGGAAGGACCTGCGCTTGGAACGAACTCTTCTTGAGGAGGAGTTGAAACACTGTCAAGTTGTAAAGGTGATATGCTATCAGATCCAAAGTCAGAGTATGGAGTTTGGTTTGGAGAACTAGCAATAATTAAAGATGCTCCAGCGAGGATAGCAAAAATTTTCATTTTCCAAGCCACGTGTGTCCATGAAACCTTCAAATACCATGGATTTGGAAATTTCCAGAAAAAAGATATATCTATTTTTCTATATGGCGCCAATGATATCTTAACTGGGCCGGCTTATTCTATTTCTGTTATGGACGAGACTTTACAACATTAGATATCCATATTATGAAACTTGGATCGCCTGCCCATACATAACTAATATTAGGCTTTGTGTGAATGTGATGAAGAATGTCAGAATTTCTGTATGTCACG
>KE560831.1:0-23172 GCA_000442015.1 Rozella allomycis CSF55 | reverse complement strand
TGACAAGTTCTTCTGGTTCTGGATTAAAATACATCATATTCATTTCTTTTCTCTCCCAAATATCATTCTTACCACTCACATTATTTCTGGTATTATTTTCCTTTTCTCCCTCATTACTAGCAGCAAAGGGATTAACGCCTGAATCAACTCTCTTGCGAACAAGTGACACCCTCAATGAATCTCGCGGCCGTAGATCAGCATTTATTATATCTGGTGATCCCTTTAAAAATCTTTCGTGAAGTCGGCTAGAACGGCGTGGACTAGATTCTTGCATTTCTGATTTCGGTTTTGGCGCCTAAAATTGATTACCAGGGTAATAATACTCAAACATCGATTTTACTCTGATGTCTGAAATTGTTTAACAAATAACATAAGAAGTTTTATTAAAGTATTTACGATATTTTGATAAAATTTTGTCATTTTAATTTTTAAGCCATTATGCATAAAGGCGCTAAATCTTTGATATTTTGTTCAGTCGCCCTTGGTATCTGAGACCGTTTTAAGGGTTTCATTCCAGCAATTGCAGCTAGTACTCATGAATCAGCTTTAGTAGCATTTCCGTCGTCTAAAGCAAAGTTTTAAATTTGTAAAATTTCTAAAATGACACAAATGGATGATACTCAGATCCAAGACACTCAGAATACAGAGAAACCTTCTAATCCTTCATCAAAAATAACTGTATTTCCAATAGCTCGAATGAAAAGACTTATCAAAGCGGTTTCTGATCAGTCGGTGGTTAGCCAAGACGCCGTTCTTGCAATCAGTGTTGCTTCAGAATTATTCATAAAAAACTTTGCAACTCAAGCCAGTACCATAGCCCAGTCAGAAAAACGGAAAACGATTTTTTACAAAGATCTCGTAAAATTATCTCGCAACGTGGAAAGGTTCGAGTTTCTCAATGATGTCTTGCCTGAAACAATACCAGAATTATACGTGGTTCAAAAGAAAATAAAAACGAATGACACGAAAGAAATTCACAAAGGTGAGGATTTTAAGGAGCCGAGTGAAAATGATCATGAATCAAATCCTGAAGGCCTCAAACCTGATGATGATAACGATGACGTAGATGAATTGATGGAGTCAAGAGAAAATGATCATGAATCGATTCCTGAAGGTACTGGTATCCATCCGCATGAAAATCACGAGGCTAGTGAAATCAATAAGTCTAATTAATAACAAAAACTTGTCAGTTACGATTTGTTAGCATAAAACTACTTCTGATAAACTAATTTGAATTCTTATAATTTTCTACTTCCTTCTTCTTGACAGTTACCTTAGTTGATTGAAAATTTCGCCGCTTCAACTTTCATTTATCGATCTAATTCTAAATGATATTAGCCAATAATCAATTTTCGATGCGAAAATGCGCATCTTTAAAATCGCCTGGTGATCATAACCTTAAATTACATCCCCATCCAAAGAACTTTAATTTTGATTGATTGATAAGATGAATTCGAAATTATAAACTTTCAGCAATCATTAACCGTAATCATGGAACAAGTACATTCAAAACTTGATGAATTTGTGTCCAAACAATCTGGTCTCAAGCATTCTCTGGGACTAACATCTTCAAGTATAAGAAGCGAGGTATCTTCAGAATCATTGGCCAAACGCGGAGAAGAAATTTCCTGGGGTGAAGAAGTTCACATGTCTGGCTTTAAGTACGGTACCGTTGTCGATGTTCTTAGTTCAGCAGAAAACGTTGAATCTGAAAACATTAGTCCTACAAATGTCCCATACAAACCAGAAGAATTTATTCCTAGGGTTCCTGTTCAGGTAGAACGTCCATGGGAGTCTGGAGAAATGTAACGTGGAAAAGAAATTTTAAATATAGGGCTGAAGTTCAAACAAATATACCATCTCAAATTAAGACCCCTAAACATTTGAAACCACAAAATGCAAGGTCCTTAATTATGGCCATCGATAACGATGAATCGTCATTGAAGGCTCTCCAGTGGTGCATAAAAAACAATTTCATCCATTCATATGACAATCTTCTTTTAGTGCATTCAATTGAATCTGGTGAAACTAAAATAAATCAAGAATCTCTGGTTGATTTCAAGGCATGTGCTGGCGGAGATGTGCAATCATTCTTCAAATCATTTAATAGTGTTTGTGAGCAGCTTAAAGTCAACGGAGTATTTGAATGTTAATATCATAATAGATTTTTGACAACGCAAAATTGTTAATCTCGAATAATAGTATTGGCGAAGTACTTGTGGAGAGCTGTCGAAAATTTGGGGCAGAACTGTTAATTGTAGGCTCCAAACCAGCTGGGTCTTTTATCCGGTAAATTGAATTCTAATGCATATATAGAGCACTTGCGCCGAATGTAAATGATTATGTTGTTCGTCATGCTACCTGCTCAGTGTTGATTGTTAAAACTCATCACGGAATTCAATAAATGATATGTATTTGTGTTTATTTGCCTGTTGGTATGCCTGTTAAAGTAGCCCGTCGTATATGGAAATGGCTTGCAAAATTGAAGGATCTTCTCTCGCTCCTGTCTTAAATTCGTCGTAAGACAACTTATTATCCCCGTCCTAATATTTCTTTGAGTAACATTTACTTTATCCATTTCGGTAAACAATCTGGTAATTCTTCCGCTCACCGTTTCATCCCTTTGAGAGTTACGGATAATATCTGAAACCTGAAAGTTACTCAAAATCAAACCAAAGTACCATTTTATGCACTGCGTCAATTATCATGCGCATATCATCTTTTGAAACATAGCCATCACCATCAACATCATACAGCCGAAAGGACATTTCTATCTTTTCATCTAATGTGCCTCTGGATAACTTTTTATAAAATCTTGGTTTTCAGATTTACTGTGCTTAATGCTTTTATGAATTCTACATATTCAATTCGTCCATTGCGATTTACATCTAATAATCGAAACACATGATCGGCAAAAGGAATAGCGTCAGAAAAAGGAAAGAACTGCTGATATACCATGTATAAATCTGTTTTTGACAAATATCCATTTGGGGCATCTTGTAAAAACGCCTTATACCAATTTCCGAGTTCCTTAGAATCAACTAATTTTAGACCTTTATTTGTCGGTACATTTTGTTTGTCTTTGAAATTCATGAATTTGCTCGTTGGAGAGTTTACTATGACTTGCACCCATTCTGATATTTACTAATTACTAACACACCTAAAAATTTATTAAACGAAATTGCAACCCTGATGTAATACAATCATATTTTACTTCTCTGTTCTTTATAATCTCTGTAAATAGACTTTAAATGCCACTGCGTTGACAAAAAGTGGTATGATAAGGTCGCTATAACTGCCAGGCAAGTCAAACCATAAATTGTAATTATTCCGATAGGCATAAACTGAGCTGGATTTATGAGATGCAAAATTCTATAAAGGGCTACACTCTTTGTAATACTTAATGGTTCAACCTTGAATTCAAAAGGGAGTTCTGATTTGATGACAGCGACATCAAAGCATGTAGTATATCCATTCATTGACCACGAAAATGAGACAAATTTAGAATGAGGTACTCGTGGAACTGATATGTTGAAGAAACAAAGTAAGAACCCATCGGACCGGTTAAGACAATCACCCATTTTCATGTCGATTTCTATAGGACCCTTACATTCTTGACTGATGCAATCTAAACGCATCTTTGGACTAAAATCAGGCGAACTACTAACCAAATAAGACATTGTCAAAACACCTCCCGCCTTCGATATAGCCGACTTGATAACGCTGGATGGATAGTAATCTCTAATACGTTTAAGACCATCTTGCGATTTCGGCTTACAAATTTTGCCGTCTATAGGTTTGTACGATGGGAGGTTTGGGGAAAGTAGGTATTCTATGTAGCCACGAGGATATCCTTCACATTGACCAGTATTTTGATTGAAATTAGTACATATTAATGATGTTGACTGTATAAAGTAGAGTAAATAATGTGTAGATAAAAGAAAAAAGAGCATTCTCCTGTTTGATCTATTTAGAATTTGTGTTCCCTTAAATAGTAATGTTTATTCAAATTGGTTTAATTTTGAAGTGCATTGATATCAATGAGATTACAAATGCCTTTAGATCTTGAACGAGGTAATAAAACACTTTGAGTCCTTCAGGGTCTTTGCTATTTTGAACATCCAGTAAACTCCCGATTTTAGACGTCTGAGGTAAATAAAATGATTTAGTTTACAGTGAAACAAATATGTTCGTCACCCATAATGATTTCAAGTTCCTGTTTACCAACACGGTCTGGTTGCGGCCATTGACTATCATCTTCTTTAGTAATTTCACATTCTTCAATAATGCGGCGAAGTTCTGATATAACGCTAGGAGCAACAAAGCACTCTTTACGGATCATAGTGTCCTTTTTGTAGTTTGACATGTTAGCGTAACGCAGTTTTCCGTCTGGACGAAACTCGAACTCTAAAAATTCATGACCAAATTTCCCCTTGTGCCCAACACTTTTATAAATCGAAAATATGGTTACTAGTATCTTAAATAGAAATCTGAATATGTTGACATGTTTCCAAAATTTCTTAAATGGGGATGTAAATTAAAGCTCTTGTAGTGAATTGCTAATGATATATTAATAGATGGACATAAGTGAGTCAATTTTAATTAATTAAAGAGGAATTTCTTGAACTGAGGATTAGTACACCATGTGGCACAGTATTTTCGGTACAGTAAAACTTCGCCACATACTAGGCTAATGAAAGTAGATGAGAGAATTCCTGTAGTGTCAGATCTCTTAAAAGAGAAAATAGCAGAGCTTGAGAAACTACTTTCACCGACGGGAAATTCAAATGATCTTTCTTTGGTTTCTACGATTGAAAATGCCATTCGTTTTATAAAGGATATTAAAGCAAATGGTGATCATAGTTCTCAAGCCAAGACAAAGTCTCTATCGGTTGCATTAGATAAGAAAACACTACCCAATTGCCTAGCATACCCACCACCCAAGTTAGCATACCGACCTTTGCCTAAACCAATACCATCATTTCTTATAGATCAAACAAAGGGATCACTGGAGGTAATATATATTTTTAATTTAGAGTAGCTTCTTCAGAATGCAGCCGAACAGATAGAATTCCACCGTGCAGCGAAAAGGCCTAAATTGATACAAGAAAGAGTCACTACAGTTTGCAAGAGTTGTCACGAGTTGGAACGATTAATATATCTCACGAGCCAGTGTTCACAATGTGGAGATCGGTACCATTTTAAGTGCATAAGAAACGTAAATAAAGTTACACAGGAGATGGACTGGTCGTGTGATTCATGTGAAGAAGGTTATAGTAGTAAAGCATGAGAAATAAAAATGGAGAAAATGAGGATTTATTTCTTTGGTTTTGATTTATTCCTATTTCTATTCTTGACGTTTGCAGAGTCGTAAAAGTTGAAGCCAACTTTCATTTTATTTGTAGTCATTCTTTTTGGCTTTTTAATTTTGGATTCATCATCATCGATTGATTCGTCTAATTTTCTCTTGGTAGACTTTTCCAACTTTTGTTTCTTTGCAGGTTGAGCATCTTCTGAAATTTCGGGTTCATCAACAACTTCTCCTTCGACGTCTTTATAAATTTCATCCCAATCGCAATCTTCTTTTACTTCATCTTGGACTAGATCATTTCCAATGTTAGATTCTTCAAGTTCCATGACATCTTCTTGAATAAAGTCAGTAGAGACTGGAATATTTTTAAACTTTTGATCAATGTAATTTTCATTTTTAGGATCATTTTCGCCTTGAACATTTTCAGTATTTTCAGGGGTAGGTGGAGCGACAAAGAAAGGAATTTTCCCTCTAAGCCAATCGTTTAGAATCATTTTTGAGACGGTTCCAAGATCAGGCTCACCACCCTTTAAAAGTTTTCCAGTTTTCTTGGCGACTTGAGACAAAAAGTCGATGTGGTCAACCCAAGAATGAATGCCGTATGTTCTTTGAAGGTAGACTGGTTTAACTCTTTCTAGCAATGCAGGGATGTGATCTTCTGGCATTTGAACATTTTCAACACGAACGACTCCTTTTAAAACAATGTCAGTTTCTGATTGATCAGAGGAAGGAGGAACAATTCCTGGACAATCAATAAGATAAATTCTTTTCATTAAAGTGATGTATTGCCAAACTTTAGTTTCACCAGGGATTGGAGCAACAGAACAAACACTCTTAGCTCTCAAAGTGTTAATAATAGAAGACTAGAAAACTTTAAATAAATTGAATTACTTTTCCTGTATTTGGATAACCAATAAATCCAACTGAAATTTGCTTCTTATCAGAATGATGGCGACTGTACTGTCTCAACAATTGAATCAACGCACCCTTTCCAAAGGAATTATTAATGCTCGCATGGAACGCTATAGTTGGATATTCTTTTGACAATGTTTTCACCCAAGCAGCCTTTTTAAACTCAAATGGTTATCTTACAGTCACCCATGTAGGAACTAGATCACATTTATTCAACACAAACAATAAATGTTTATGTGGAGCTTCTTTTTGAATATATTTTTCAACAGCCAAACATCTCGTTCCAATGGGATCACGTGCATCCAACACATGAATAATCACATCTGAAGAATCCACAACCTCTTCATTCAACTTTAAATGGTTTACTTTGTAAAGTTCATTCCAAATTCTTTTAGATTGCCCCTTTTGAAAAATTGGTTCACTCACCAATGTTGAAAATTCTTCTTCTCCTTTTAATCCACTATCTTTCTCAATTTGATAGTTTTCTTCCAATTCCGTGGCTTTGTTTGCAAGCTCATCCATAGAGGCAACCTTCATTTTTGGCTTTCTTCTTGGCGCCTTGGGTCCAAACACTTGTGAAAAAGACTCTGTTTCCAACAAATGCATCCTGCCTTGTTTCTTTGAATCAGTAATCAAACTTAACGGCAATTTGCTCGTTTTCAATAAAATACTAAATGGGTCATTCACCTTTTCTTCCATAGTCTTTCTAAATAGATCCAACTGTTCCTGTGTGCTCACATGCGTGTTTCCAAACCATTTTCTATTTGGCTCAACTCGCGCTACCTCATTATGTCCCTTCCTTGTTTGATATGCAGCAGCTTTCAATATTTTCCCATTCCGGTCTCGAATCGCTTGACCTCCCGTACGCATCTTACGAAGTGCAACCTCCTTTTCATCATGGTAGAAATTAACTCCTTTAGTATGGATTTTTACACTGTTCTTGCTTGAATCTGTTTCTCTTGCTCTCCTGCTTTTCTCTTTTTTGTAGTTTCCCATTTTTTTAGTTCAGACTTAGCCACCCAGAAAATAATGATTTTACATTTTCAAAAATAGTTAAAACAAAGAATTATGAACTATGAAAATTAAATAAAAATTAATACATACAATTATTTTAGTATTGCAAGATTTTATTAATATATATGGCTTAATTCCGACGATTTAGCAGTTCATATTTTTTAAGATACTCAAGTGATGCGACAGAAAATTGATCATATGCCAATGTCGGAGATTCATAATTTTCCTTGTTAAAAATGGTGGATTCTTCAAAAGTCCTATCAAGTTCTGGTACTTGAACACGAGGTAGCGTTGGCAAATTGTTTAAAATTGGAAATGTAGGCTCTTCTTCACGCGTTTCCTTTCCAATATCCATAAAGGTGGATCCACTTTCTTTGGGAGGCAGCGGTGCCGGGTTTTCACAAAGGAAGCTTTCAACCATCGATTTTAAGGATGTGTTGGTAAAATTATTATTGAACGTAGGATCATGGGGCGAAGATAAAAGATCTTTTATAGACGCTACTTTGTCTCGTTTTTCTTCGCGCATACTAGCATGTTCATCCACTAATTCTGAAAGGGGCTCTAAATCTGCTAAAACTTTGCCCCTATTGTGCTCAAAATTTTCTTCCCGTAATACGCATTCGATCTTGTTCAAAATACTTTCCTTTCCAACATCTAAAACTGATTCAATAGCCTTTAGGACACTCTCCTCCTTTCCCTCCACAAGTGTTGGATAAGCTTGATGCATCGCATGCGAGATATTGTGAGCTATTTGTGAAAAACTATTTTGCATTGACAGTGGTGGCAATGAAGGTGACACACCGGAATCTCGCACTGGATGTAATGAATTCCCTCTACCAGAGTAAACAACCTTATTGTATCCTTCCAAGTTATTATTTGCCATGTTTTGGTTAGATGTTGATTCGTTTTCTAACGATGACCACATTTCTTTTAACTCTTGTAGTTGCTTTTGCAAGTCATCGATTTTATCTATCATCACTTTTTTCTATTATCTTTGTATCTTAAATATTACTTGGTTTGGTATTTTTGACATATTGTGTCCACTTCTTGATGTTACAGAAATTTACCAATTCATGTTTTAAAGAAAAGTTAAATAAATCGCTGATCATACTCTATTATTTAAGCATTTCTCAGCTTGAGAAATCTGGAATAGTATAACTAAGAAATTGCCCATTAAGTTGATGACTTATGTTTAATATATACTTTATTGCTTTAATACTGTACAACTATTAATTAAAGGTTTTTTCATTAAGTCCTGAAAAGTAATCAAGATTAGGAAAATCAATCTCTGTGTCCTCATTTCCTGTGCTTGATATTGATTTCACAAAATGCAAACCTGTCAAAGATGAGCCACGTCTTGTTCTTTGAACTGAGAGCTCCATAAGACTCTCGGGCAGCTCAATCACTTCATCCTATCTAAAATTATAAATATAACTACCTTTAGCATTTCACATTGGGTCAACTCATTATCATCAACAGTTAATTTTTTGTCAAGTAATTCTGATAATTCAATAGAAGAAGCTGGATTTAAATCAAAGCGCGGTTTCTCTGAGCTTGGAAGTGACATTGAATGATGCCTGTTCGGTAAATATATTTTTTCTCCTCCACAATTATTCTCTTCATGTATAGAAAAACTTCTTGGTCGAAGAGGCTGTGAATCCTCAATGCTATTATTGATTGGCTTGGGAGAATTTGAGGGAAAGTTGTATGATTTGTTGATGCATGAATACGCGCTTAATGTTGAAATGTCTTTTTCAATCCCGGTGCGCTTTGGATAGGCTTGATTGATAAAATCTACATCTTCTTGACGAAATGGTAATAGCTCAGTCACTCTATCCATGATACCAGTGTTTTTGGTATTTAATGGCCAGACAAATGATTTCCTTCTTTGTATTTGTTCCGTGGAATTACTTTTATTAGGATCGCCTAATATATAAATCCTATTGTATTTACTTTCATTAATAAACTCAGAATGAGTGGCACTAGCGATGGACATTCTCCTTGGAAAGGAAATCTCGTCGTTTTCTTTGGCTTTCATTTCTTTATATTCAGCTATGGTGGTTGTTGACGGTAAATGAGCTGGCCTTTCCGTATGTATAAAACAGCATCTTTTCCCGTACGGGCAATTTCCTTGTTCCCAGAATGTCTTACAAATTTCAGTTTTGTAACGTGGATGCCTTGCTACAGATCTAAGCTCAGACATATCATGCGCGAATTGGCATTTTGTACCATACCTACAAAAGCCAGTCTCTTCAAACGTTCTACAAAGCTCCGTTTTGTAAAGGCTGATTTTCTTGCTGACATGAACCGAATTAACTCCGATCGAGTTAAGTGGAATTTGTTGTCCCCAATCACCAACCATTGACTCGTTTGTTACATTTCTAGCATCTAAATTATTCACTATTTACAATTTCAATTGTGAATTACATGAATAATTTATGGTATCCAAATAGTCATATGTGCATGTACCATCTAATGAGTTCATGCCATTTATATTGTTAAAAGAATTTCCGTTTTGTGCAGATGCTTCTTTGGAGACACTGGTCATCATTCTATAGTGTGCAATTTGAAACGTAAATAAACAAAGATGTAAAACAAGCTTTTGTAGTAGACTCTGATGAATTTTGCCATATTTAAATGACAATTATAAGCTCCTACTTAAAAAGTTAGTCACCGAAATGCCACTTAATAACCACAATAAGATATAATAGGACTCATTTAACATAAATTGGGCGTTGACTTTGTCAAGAATCAAGTGTCAATAATTCAAATTTTCATTATCGGCTAAAGCCTAATATTAGGCAGACAATTTTATTCATAGAAAATTCAAAGTAATCCAGAAAAATGATTGGTGTCAAATATCTCATTCTCTATTCTTATAATTAAGAAACTAATAACTATACTATAAAATATATGGTGTCA
This sequence comes from Rozella allomycis CSF55, assembly GCA_000442015.1. NCBI lineage: Eukaryota > Fungi > Rozellomycota > Rozella > Rozella allomycis. Next base: position 13,013 of record KE560831.1, on the reverse strand, counting down.
ATTGGCATGGAATTCATGACATATTCTCATCGCGGATGTCCAGTGTATTAAACATGAAGTCATCAATAGTGCTGTGCAATGAAGTATCGACCTTCAATATCAGTTGATTTTTGAATTAAAGTTATTTTAGGGTTTTACCCTTCCAAGCAATATTACTGAAATTTCTGGAAACAAGTAATGATAAAGTCATGGTTTTCATCCATCTATGTTGGCCTTCTGGATTCATTATCCTACCCTTTTGCTATTTCAATCGTGTATAGGTAATTATGACTTGTTTTTTTATTAGATTGCCAAGGGTACAAAATAGGTTGCTAAAATGTTTCATCGTAAACATTGCTGTCTACGTTGCCGCAGAAATAGTCAATTCCATATTTCAAAAATACTTCTTACATAATATCTATATAACAGTAATGAAATAAGAGGAACTTACTTTTGAAACTGATATTTACCCCTCTAAATTTCATTGCATTTATTATAAACAATTTTTGGTATCAAGATATAGTCGAGGACGTTGTACAGTTTTTCGAGAAAAAGATAGACAAAGCAAAAGTTCAAAGAACCGCAGTCGAAACGATTGCCAGCGAGATTTATCGATCCATATTTTATTTCAATTGTTATATTTTTTACCTGATCATTGTAAAAATACCCGTTATTGGTAAGACGAATTATTTTGAATAACATGCATCCATTATTGGCAATGTCTTTATAGCATTACTTTATTCTCTGTATTCATTCGAGTAAATGAATGAAACAATAATTTTTAGCTGCAAATGGATATCTTTGGGATGGGGATTCAGTAGTCGAATTGCATACATTGAAAATCGGTTGCCCTATTTTTTTGGGTTCGGGTTTCTCTCAATGGCTCTCGGATTTGTAGTCTCCAATAACCTAATAACAGGAATTAATGCTTTTTTATTCCCATTAGTATAAAAATTAATATGAATGAAAAAGTATGTTATTATGACAATGCAATCTAAAGCTCATACGACTTTTCAAAATCCAAGAATTAGAATCTTTCTTGTCCCACAAAAAATTACTAATTTTACTTCTTCATTTCTGTCTAAGCATAAATAAAGTTTGTTTATTTACATTTTTGGGGTTTACCAAAAGTAGGAAGATTGGGGGTGTTTAAAGGGCAAAACAAAACAAACAAACCCTAGCCGAATGAAGAGCATCGTTTACCTTCTAACAATCGCGTTAACCATCGTAAATTCCAAAAAATGTGGTTACTTTACTTCCAAGCAAGTGCCATCATCTACAAGATTGCCATCTACACCAACAACTGCTACCACAACAGTTTTTAGCTCTACAAGTACAATTAATCCAACCATTGTTTCTACGTCAATTACATTGACCACCACAAGTGCGGAACCATCTTCAACGACTACTTCCACAAGTGACTTTCCAATCGAAACTTTGACAATAGTTTAATAATAATTAAAGAACTTAATAAACCTAAAATTTTATACTTCTGTAGCAATTATCAGCGATGGACTTAAGTGACCATTTATTGCATTAGATTCTATCTTCTAAGTTCTAACAATGCGGTGAAACATGATATCTCTTAAGAAAGCGATATTCTTCCAACATTAAAATCGAGTGTTAATGTTTCAGTTTTGAATTGAAAATAAGACGTAAACGTGGTTATTTTTATTCTATTTCTATGTTGATTAACACTTAGCCACATCCCACTTTGGAATGGATACGAATGAATGGGTGGAATTAACAGATCCAAAGTCAAAAGCAACATTTTATGCTAATCCAATAACAGGTGATTGTAGTTGGAAGCGCCCATTAAATGTGTAATTTGAGATTACATTATTATCAAGATAGAAAACCAAGGGACGAAGAAAACGAATGGTGGGAACTATTTGATGATAAACACGGTTTACCGTATTACTACCATACCAAAAGCGGAAAAACCGAATGGTTAAAACCAATCGGCGTGGACGTTATTCCACTTATTGTTATTCAAGTATATTTTTCGCGTAATTAAGAGCGTAGAAAGCACTGGCAAATAATAATATGGACATACAAAACAACTGTGAAGAAATTAAATCAGAAAAGGGTTCTACACCCTCAATTTTGAACGAATTTGATGTGATGCAAATGTCAGATATCGTACCCCCAACCATTGCACAAGATGTAAGGGAGCTTTCCAATGGAGAAAGAATAACAATAAGCGCGCCGATATCTGTTTCGAAAAGTAATCATGCATTACATATTTGATTAAGTGGTAATGAAAGGATTTGAAAGGCCATTTTCTGAATCAAGGTAAATAACAAATTAATTCCTTCATTTTTAGCAATAGATCGTTGCCTGATGATTTAAAGACCGAAATAAACCAGTTCATGATCGATGGTTTTGCGAAAAAGTTTTTTGCGACACACAAACGCGGTATTTTTAGAAGGAAAGTACCAGTCGAACAAATGCTTATGTTTGAGAAAGTAAAGCATTCCAAAAAATGTGTTAGGATTCCATCGGCTCTCCATTGATGTCAATGCGGAGAGAACTACATAAAGATGCCATTAAATGTTTCAAAATCATACAAACTATAATGGGAGATAGACCAAATAAAGGATTGAACATACCGGAAGCAATGTCGTTTCTTTTGGAAAAGGGGATTAACAGGGGTGAGTTGAGGGATGAAATTTATGTCCAGCTTTGTAAACAACTTACAAAGAACCCGAATATGTAAATAATCGCCGAGTTTTAAATTTTAGCCTATCGATATATAAAGGATGGGAGCTAATGTGTGTTTTGAGTACAGGGTTTCCACCTTCTAAAAATTTTGAAGAATACTTGAAATCATTTATCCAATCAAGAATATATGAATTTAACGATGAGAAGATTGCAACATTTTGTCGCTTTGCATTGAAAAAGTTGGAACGAATTTGTCGCACAGGTCCAAGGGGGAAGCATTTGACGATACCAGAAATAGAAAGAATTAGGGTAAAAAAGCGTGTTTTAAGGCTATAGGAATCTCCTCTTAATCCATCTGTATTCGGAGAGACACTAGAGGATATTATGGGCATGCAAAAGAACTCCTTCCCGGATCTTAAAGTTCCACGGATCTTGCCATTTCTAACTGAAGCCGTCTTAAATTTGGGAGGACAAAAGTCTGAAGGAATTTTTAGAGTGCCAGCTGATTCTGAGAAAGTTTCTGAATTGAAGCTTAGGATTGAAAATGATCGGTATGATTTGAAAGATATTCAAGATCCGAATATTCCCGCCGCTTTACTAAAACTTTGGTTGCGCGACCTGGCTGAGCCCTTAATTCCTTCAGAAGCTTATGAGGCATGTATTGAAGATCCAGAAAACGTCGAACGAGTCATGCTATTACTGCAACAACTTCCTGAGTACAATAGAAATGTTATTCAGTACACTGTTAAATTTTTACAAGTAATTTTTGTTTCAATGATTAAAAAGGTAATTGCTCATCCAGATAACCAACCTTTTACCAAAATGACTGTCCAAAATATTGCTATGGTTTTCGCGCCTAATTTTCTTCGGTGTCCTTCAGATAATCCCCAAGTTATATTTAACAACACCAAATACGAGCAAATATTCTTAAGAACCTTGATTCTCAATCTTGCCTAGAAAGTAGAATAAAAACGAATAAGATAAACAATTTTAATTTCTATTTGATTTCATGTTTTAATTAAAGTCTAAATGATCTCCATTTTCAGCATCTGGGACAAAAGCCATGTATGGAGAATGTTTGCTACGAAAAGAAAACCGTGGAGTTGCTGGATGTGTGAAACCGATTTTGGGCATGTAGAGATTTGGTCCAGGAACTTCGTTTACATAATCTGATCAACATATATCCAAATATCTAACCTTTCACGTATCTTCCAGACAGAGAATAAGCGGGAATGCTAGGTTTATTTACCCGAACTTCATTTGCAGAATATGCGGCAGGCCCTGGCGATGGATTGTTTCCAGCTAAAATGAATCAAGTTGAACAATTTTACATTTTTGACCTCTATTTGGTGCCATGGTGAATTTTGGAGACGCGTTTTTCACAAAGAATTGGTCACCGCCAATTGACGAAGGTATATTATATTGAGAAGGCCCAGGATTTGTGCTTACTTTTTTACATTAGAAGAAAAATATGTACGATGAGTAACAGTTGATCTTCCACTGATCGTGAAAGCTGGAGGTGCGCTTTTAGCGAATCGCAAAATTGGATAATAATTGCTCGGTCCTGGGTTTTCATCTTGAATAAAGTATAAAAACATATGTACTTTTTTCGTCAAAGTTATTCTTCACGCGACCTTGTATTGAGAAAGCTGGTCCTCTCACTGATCCGATACGAGTGGTTCTTGGGAAAAAGGAATTTGGGCCTGGAGTAGAGTCGGCTAAGTCTAATTTGTTACTTTGTCATACTTTTTAAAGCTTTCCATCGTCCGGCAACAGAAACTGCTGGAGCTCTTTTCCATACGGGACTTTCTCCTATAGCGCTTGGCAATGTGTAAGCAGCTGGCCCGGGTCCATTCCACCGTGCAGCAACTTGAGGTTCTTTATTTTGTTGATTTTTGTTGTCGGGAGAAGCTTGACGCATTGTGATTTGAGATCGGGGATTAATGAGACAAAATAAGAAAGGTTTCGATGGATATTTTTTCATGTGAAAGCATTTGTAATAATTGATATTTTAATGGGTAATAAAATAANTTAAATTTTCTGAGCAGATCAAGGCAATGACCTGATTCTCCGACAAATTTTTCTTGAAGGCTTCATGAATATAGTACAAAATTTGTTTTCCACGAAGGTTCATGAAATCTTCCGTGTCGAGAAGAAACAAGTAAACAGCTTGTAAATAATGAATTGCATATGTTATAAAAATAGAAGACTAAATAATTAAAATGAGTAATCTCCTTCAAGATCTATGTTAACGAATGGCTTTTGTATAATTAAGTTACTCCATTTGAATGCTTATACGTTGTCGTCTGAGTTTTGGATGTGGATAAAATAGTCAGTACACAATGTTTCGCTTTGTTAGTTGCTTATCTCGTCTTATCCTCAGGGAAATAGTCTATAAAAAACACTTTTTCAATGTGAATTGTGAAAGCGAGTGAAGCGCAAACCCTCGACTGGCCTGCGAACTCGGAGCTAATGAAACATATGCGATCTATGACTATGAGGACAACCCTAGAAACAAACTTTTTTAATTAAGGGCAAGTATGGGGTATCGGTTTTATCTATGANCCATAATAACTGAGAGTAATAAGAATTGGTCCCACTCGACCAAATTCCTTACCAGATTTTTTGAAGTTGATATATTAATTTCTTGCATTGAATGATAAGTTTCACCTTCATGAACTAATATTGATTTCATCAATCCTGAATTCGTCATTAAAAATCTCCTTGAATTTCTAACTTAATTATTAAATTCCCAAATATTCCAGGGATATTCAAAATCTTTCAGGATGTGATCCCCGTTTCAGCAAGATATAAATCGCTCTATAATATTTTCATTGATTTTAATCTTTTCAAAAATGTTAACAAATTGATTGTCCAAAGGCTTTAAAACCCATGGTGAAATCTCTAGATTATTTCGTAATGTTTCATAAATTTCCAATGTAGAGATTATATATATTACTTTTCACGATATTCTATTTTTGACAATAGACATTAATTTTTTTCTAAGTTGAAAAAGGCCCCGCGTTGAAAATAACATGGCATATGTTATTACGGCGCAGCGCAGCATCATCCAATCACATTCACTTAAATACGCGCAAATCCAACCGGGGGTGTTTAAGCACCCCGGGTGGTAAAAGTTTTAGCCGGATATCCCGATCCAGACTCTTAATTTAGGAAGATGTAATCATTTAGGAAGATGTAATCTGATGAAGTTTTCAAAATACATTATATTATATATGCGATCAATGTTTTCATGCTAGATCCAGACCAAAACAATCATTTACAAAAAAATATTGAACGTTGTCAGCGTCAAAACGAAATATAATTTAGGATCTTGGTATGTTTTACCTCCTCACGTATCGTAGCATAAATATGTGCAGATTGTATTACTTAAAACGAAGTTCATAATTCCACATTATAGATTCCTACTTGGTAAACTTTTCTCTATTTATTACAAATAATTCAATGACACACATGAAAGAGCGTTGTGAAACAAATTTACAAAATTCTCTTTCTCGTATGAATGCTCCTCAGAGATATCACATCAATTGACATGTCAAAAAAGAAGCATTACTCCATTTGAAACTTTCAGATCATTGAGTCGCCGAAACTAAACTCCAAATTTCATCACAACTATCTTGCAATTCAGCTGGTCGTACTTTCGTTTCTGGCGTTTGGGGCTTACTAAATCACTATATTATATGAGGTATCTTTTACATCATGAACAGACATCAGTATCTGTATGGGGATCTACTCAACATCGTCTTCAAAAATGAAATCTGGAGAAAATTGGTTATCGCCTAATAAATAAGGTTATATCTTACGCAGTGCTTTATATGCTTTGACATCACAACAGCAAATTTCTAATGCCACAGTTGCATTCCTACTTAATGGATTTAAGATGATTTAAGTGTCCATTAAAAACTTGTACATGGGAGAATATTTTTAGCTTGTATATATCAACTATTTTCCACTACAAATAAACAATATATGGTTACAATCAATGATGATCATTCTAATATTTGGATTAATTTTCAATCTCAATTTAACAAATTATTAGATTACATCTATCGAGGTCCCTTTCTTTCTCATATGTCCATTTTTAAGTATTTTAGCCGGGTTGAAAGATGTTCAAAAGATACACTTGGAGCTGTTTGCGTTCAATAAAAATCTTACAATATAACCAAACGTATTGAAAGACAACGGTCAACATATGATGGTGTTTTAGCAATTATATGCGACAGCAAAACGATGAATCAAAAAACACGTAAAGAACCTGTTTCACAAAGAGCCCCGTGTCCGGGCTTTACTCTATTTGTTCCTGCTTGTACATTAATATTTAAACAAAATCAATGAATTGAACGACTGGACAAACCTGGCATTTATTTAATCCATTAATATCTGTCCTGACCGAGTCATTTCACAACCTATATCTCTTCCAAATATGATCAAGAACTAGCAACGCACTGTCAAAGGCTGTGCAAAACTTTACTAAAGCCTATCATGTGGGACGTTCAAATTGCTGTCGTGACCTGCTGGAATTAGGCGTTACACCAAATGATATTTGGATAGGATTAAATCGGCATATTGGTGTCGCAAACTCGCATTATATGCACTAACTGCCTTTTCGGCAAATAGCTGGAAGCGAGTTGTATTCTGTTGACGATTTTTACATCACCAACATGACTTAATTTATGGATCGTAATATTAAGAGAGAAGTGAATGAACTCTTTGATGCGTTAGAAGCCAAGATTAATACAATTGATGAATGAAAAAATAAATATGTCCCGCCTAAGGCGATTACTGAAATAACTCCAACTAAGCCCTCTAGTATACCAACCTCCCTTAATTAAAATCTTTGCGCACCACCGGAAGAAATCTCAGAACTTATTACTAAACGCAAACTTGGTTGAGACAAGTTTCCACAAGCGCGAATTTGACCTAACAAATAGTCTTTGACTTTTTACAGTTTATAAACCGATTACAATCATTGACTGAAACATAAAGTATTCACAAAGGCAAGTCTAGCCCTGATGTTTTACAAGGATATGCAAATCATCTTTGAAACAATAAAAGATAGATCTAGAAGCGCATACAAATACATTTGGGAACTTTAAAACACAAAAAGTAAAGATTTGTTTTCCATTTCACAAATTTACAATTTTCCTAATATCAATCTTCACAAACCGTATTTTCAGAAAAGCTTTACTACATTGTGACTACTATTTTCACAATGGTTTCACTTCAATCGGCTGGGCAACGACTGGCGGGTGCTCCTGCGGTGACTTCTCTACATATTTCAAGGGCGTGTATTTTTGAATGGGAACAATGCGAACGTTTGTGCTTAGTACGAACAAACGTTGTTTTTATTTTTTTACCTCAATCGGTTGGGTAACGTTAGGGGTCACCACGCTCAATCGTCTGCTCAAGCTAGACAATCCGGCTATAGAGGTTTATTTTGTATTTTAGAATCTGTTGTTGTTAACCTACACAGTTGTTGTTTTTCGGTTTATTTAACCGATTACATAATTGGGATGAAAATATTAACCCTTGTCTTGTTTTTATGACTTACACAAAAGACAAATGAAAACCTAAAATTCAGCGCTGTAGAGATTATGCGTAAAACGGACTTGCCCAAATCATCTGGAGAAAGAACGACTGGCGAAAATAGCGTCACAAAATGAAATCCGACCTCCTGTAACAAGGCACCCAAACGCACGCATGGGAACGTCGCCTAAAGGCAAAAAACATCTTTCACGTATTTGTGTTGTTCAAGAACGAGAATAATGGACTACTCCCTGAATATATTTTATCGGTATTCGCGATTCCAATATATCTTGGGATAGCATTTGTCAAACTTCCGCAATTGCCTTCCAACTCAGTGCTAGTTGTCGCTTCTGGAATACGTTCACTTCTAAACGAAATCAAGCAGAAAATTATTTCCGGATTCGCCGTCCAAATAATTCGCTCTTGTAAAAGATTTTATTGGAAACCCTGCTTAATGTCTGCGGATGGATGTTAGACACAGACTATCCATACGGACAATCATTTGGACAGAATTGAAGAGTACGCCGACCATTTTCCGTTTGCCGCAATTATTGCTTAAGAATAAACACTTGTGTGTATATATCTATAGGAAGTCTAAATGAATCGACTTTAAATTCCGGTCTTTAAGATTCCGAAAGGTTCTATTCTCTTCTTTCTAGGATAGTCTCCTCATAGTGCTTGCAATTTCTACGAAAAAAAATATTCGCGTACGTTGGTGATGCCGGGATGCATTGACTGACATTGATGCCACAGACACCTTTCCTGTTACTGTTTCTGAAACTCTGTATGAAAAGCATATCGCTTAAATGCAATAAACTAGCATTGTATAATCTTTATTCTGATACGAAAAATATATATTGTTTTGCCTTTGGTTCAATTTTCTAAATTCTTGACATTCATTTATTCTCTGAGGTTTTCTGTACCATTAACAAGAAGGTCCTTTTACCGATAATTGAATAAAAAAGAGGTTAACTAATTTTTTTCTGTATTATGATTGCGCATTTTTGCGTTTGGTATTTCAATACAGCATTGACAGATTTTTAAACGTTCTTTTTTCTATGTTTTAGATTTTGTGAATTCATATATAGCTACAGTATTAAAATCAAAATTTTTACTCCTTTGCCCTAAAGTCAAATTTACGATGTTGGCGCGAATAACGTAAAAGCAGGATTTCACTATGTCAAGTTACAAAGCTAAATATTGGTATCCTACAGTTACGCATTTCGTTTAAATACATCCACAATGTTTTAAAGAGATCGTATGTGACGTCTTAATTTCTCAACAAATCAAACTTCATAATATTATATATTACGTCGGACAACATGCCAAGATGATATTCTGGCGGGGCGTGTACGGTTTACTTTGTAGTGAACTTTCCGAAAAAGTATGAAAGTTGTCTTCTAGCAAGCATTAATAGACAAAACAAACAAAATGTAATGACTTTCCAAAAGTTGAATGTTTGTTGAATTAGGCCCTGAAGACCTAAAAGGGGCCACAATCATTAATATACACTGTGTCTCACATTTGTCATGTCTTAGTTGATACATCCGACGAACATCCTTTTTATGAGCACAAGAGATACAATTATTGTTCTTTACATCTGCAGATATTGTTCTATCGACAATATGGCCAGTGCCTACACCGACAATGGTAATTAGTGTTAGTAATACTAATTACGAACAACTTCAAGACGTCAAAAATTCGTAATTCATGTTAACAACGCTAATTGAAATTTAACACTANAAACGACTAGAAGCGAGATGTCAAATGTTATCAAATCCTGTATTGTGTTACATAATTTCTTACGTCAATTAAAAGATGACACTGTTATCGAGGAAATGGAATAGATTGAGAAGAACGTTGAAGTATACGATGATATNCTGCCATCGATTGCTCCACAGACACCTGGCAAATTTCCGAATTTTTCGAAACCATCCATAATTTTGAACCATTGATTAAACGTTTTAGGAATCTGAACAAAAGTAGGAAGCAAATAATTTAACACGCGCATAACGTTTTTGTATGAACGAATGCCTACGGCTTGACTCATGCCGAAAATTCGGGCACTAGAATTAATGGACCCACCATGCGCAAAGTAATGAATTGTAAACGCTAGTTGATCTTCAATTCGAAACACGGTATTCCAGTGAATATTTTGATTTACCTTTAACCAATTTGTCGAGATTGTAGAAGCGATATGTTTAAAAGATGCCTTACTACAACGTAATCTGTCCACAAACCAGCCATCAANTATTCGAATTTATTCTTCCGTGACCAATAGCAAAGAAACCATCTCGAATCGACATTCCAAGTTCCGATATGGCACGCGGTAAATCAAGTTTTTCACGTTTTAATTTGTTTGTGGATTCATTAATATTTGAAATATTGGATGAGGTTAAAATATCACAATCCCCAATGAATGTTTCGTTTTCAAANTAAAATGCAGATTTTATCCAATCAAAGTATTGGACTAGCGATTCCCACATTGGTGGTTCCGGGCCCAGCAATGGATTTCCAGTCTTAGACAAATCAGCCTTTCTTCCTTGATAAACTTTCTTTAAATGTTGAAATTTGTTTTTGATTTGTTTAATAGTTAGACTTACATTGTAAAAAGTATTGATTTCATTTAAGATTTGTTGCCAAAGTTGAAGATTCCTTTTCTTTTCTTTACAGGCTAAAAACTCTTCTCGATACTTCTCAAGGCGAAGGTGGAGAAGAGTTTCAACCTGTTGTTTTGACCAGGTAAAGCTTTTGTTTTGGCTTTCCTCGTCAAAATAATCCTCATCATCGGCTTTTCTTTTTGGCATTTTTTTATCTTTGTGGCTCAGCTACTTGAAGTTGCAATCGACTTTCAGTCGANGACTCGAACAACTTCCTTTAATTAGTGTCAATAACACTATTTAAATTTAAAAAGTAACAATCGACTGAAATTTATCGACTGCGTACTTGAAGTTGTGTCTAAGCAGTGCTTATAAACATTTTTGTTTTAGAACCTGTGGAGCAGGTAATCGACTTGAAAACAGTTTGGGTCACAAATGACATTTAATGTCAAGATCTTTATAACGGCAATCAAGCAAAGTTTTAGTTACTTTAGATCGATCGGATTTGACAGGTCATAGAACACTGCTTTCAATATCGTCAAATCGAACAGAATTTACTTCAGACACATGCTCGTATGATATACCTTGCCTGGGTAACCAGTGGTGTGCTGAGCCGACATTTACCAGGGTGACAAAAATTATGGTAGAGTGCTGACCTGAAATGTAGGGTTAGACGCCACCAAAACTGGCGACCTTATGTTGTAGAGTGACAACAAACCGAACCAAGGTGCTATCTTTACATGTTGGGTGACGACCCTACAAATAAGGATTAANACTCAAGTCATAACTAAAGGAATTTCCAAATTTCCAAATTTTGATGAGACTGATACTGTGTGGCTCCCAATTAAGCGCAATGACGAGACGATGTAGAATTAAATTTCTGATTGAGAATAATCGTCACATGACTGTAATGCCTCAACTTCGCCACCAAACCCTTGCCATAAATTTTATGTCACAGTTGCCTAAAACGATGAACTTTGCGCAAGAGGAAGTTCGTATATTGGAGTACTGGCGTTCTATAAATGCATTTCAAAAGTCATTAGAAATTTCCAAGGACCGACCAATCTATAGTTTTTATGATGGTAAGAGGCAAGATAGTGGAAGATAGGGCCACCGTTTGCTACTGGGTTGCCGCATTATGGACATTTGCTTGCTGGCACTATAAAGGATATAGTGACAAGATATGCCACGATGACAGGGTTCTATGTTGAAAGAAGGTTTGGCTGGGATACCCATGGGTTGCCAGTGGAGTATGAGATTGATAAAAAGTTGGGGATAACATCACGCAGCCAAGTAAGAGGATGTGTGGATTGAGATAGGTGTTGGAGATGGGAATAGAAAAGTATAATGAGGAGTGTAGGAATATAGTGATGAGGTATTCCAAGGAGTGGGAGAGTACAGTTGAGAGGATGGGGAGATGGATAGATTTTGAGAATGATTACAAGACGCTTGATCCTAGTTTTATGGAGAGTGTGTGGTGGGTGTTTAAGCAGTTGTATGAAAAGGACCAAGTGTATCGTGGATTTAAGGTAAGGGAGTGAAGTGAAAAGAATAGGTTATGCCATTTAGTACTGGATGTAGTACTAGTTTAAGTAATTTTGAGGCCAATCAAAACTACAAGGATACGATAGATCCGGCAGTTGTTGTTAGTTTCCCATTGGAAGGAGAAGAGGATGTGAGTGTGTTGGCATGGACTACGACGCCGTGGACGTTGCCATCTAATTTAGCGTTGTGTGTGAATGAAGAATATGAGTATGTGAAGATTAGGGATGAGGAGAGTGGAAACAAGTATATTTTGTTAGAAAAGTGTGTTGGAATATTGTATGGAGAAAAGAAGAATAAGGAAAAGTATAAAGTGATAGAGAAGATGAAGGGGAGTGACTTGGTTGGAAGATATTATAAGCCGTTGTTTGATTATTTTGGAGAGAGAAGAGAAAGTGGAAATTTCAGAATATTGGGCGATGGGTATGTGAAGGATGACAGTGGAACAGGGATAGTCCACCAAGCACCTGCGTTTGGAGAAGATGATTTTAGAGTGTGTTTGAAGAATGGGATAATAAAAGAGGATGAGAAGATTCCATGTCCTGTTGATGATGATGGAAGGTTTACTGAACAAGTGAGGGAGTGGAAGGGAGAGTATGTGAAGGGTGTTGATAAGGAGATAATAAAGCATTTGAAAGAACAGAAGAGATTGGTGAAGCAGGGGAATATTAACCATAGTTA